>JAVSBT010190645.1:0-13677 GCA_033118115.1 Pharyngocirrus eroticus | reverse complement strand
ACTCTGGAACATAATTAATAGTCACCTTTGGAACATAGCAATTATAGACTTTTTTCTTTGTTTTTACACCTCCTATTTGTTTTTTACCTTATTTATTTTATTCAATTTTTTCCTCACCAGTATAGCTTCAATATGTATACATGCACTTAAAGTAGAACTGTACAGCCACTTTCAATGACCAGACTTTATTTCACTATACATAATTAGACCCTAGCAATCACCAGCATTGTCCATTGAGGTTTTCTAAGAAGTGAGATAACATCAATTATTGCCTGAAGATGTAAATGTTATTCACGGAAATTTGCAAATGAATTTATTCAGAGTAGCTATCTTACTCATTTTCTCCATAATAAACTGTAATATTTTCAGGACAAAGCATTGATAAGGGTCTTTTAAAATAACTTCTATTATTATTATTATTATTATAACATATCATATTGACCGTTACTTCACAGTAATTCATGAAAAATACTCTATGGTCAGGCACAAGAATCTTGTCCATGTATTTATGATACCAGCATGCATTATCACAGGAATTATTCCCCCTTTGTATTGTTTGGGGAAAGTGTCTATTTCAGTGTCAGCTTTATTTTGCAGAGGAAATCTCTACTCTCAGAGTTTGACTTCCAGATCATCAAATATTTGTCAATTTTCAACCTGTGTTTAACGAATGACTCTGTACCTCTAGTAACTGGCTATCCAACATTAAAAAAATGTCCACTTGGTCAATATTTTTTTTCATTGTGTATTGTTATAAGTTCTGATCAAAGCAAAGGGCAATATAGTGTGGTCTTCCAAAAAAAGAAGTACACTTCGATGTTAAAGACACCAAAGCTAGTCAAAATTGAAAGTGTTAAGTTTTGTGTTAAGTTAAGAATGAAATTTTATATTTACTTTTTTTATTTTTTCAGAATTAATTTGAAGATGCACTGCTTGCAAGCTCATGTACACCTCAACTGCCATGCATCCTCATTCTCTCTTGTACAGTATTTATTTGTGATTGATTTGATAATTTGTGTTGCCCCAGAGGTAGTACTTTGTATGAAAATGCAAGTCACCTAAATCATAACAATTTGTATAAATGGGAGGATTTGTTATTTGTTGTTATATAGAGTGAGCAAACATTTCAGCAAATACTTCAGAAATATTTTTAACAAAAGATTTTCTGAAATGGATATTATCTACACCAAGTCTTTATTCACTGTAATTGCAGGTATTTGAAAATATTGGTCAAATACTCACAAGGAATCATAGAAGTTTACCTTAATATGATACCATAAATGTGCTTCTTTTTGGACAATTGGTGCGGTATTGGTACAGCATGACAGGGACAGTCATATTTGAATTCAGTAATTTTGACCTACTTGGGGTCATCAAAAAGAAATTTACTATGATGTCTTGAATGCCCTTAAACTGAATTGTCAATAAATCTGTTTTATTATATACACGTGTATGCATAGAAAGTTCTATTGGATGGATCGTACTTTGAACCACAGGTCAAAGGTGTCTATTTTTTTTCCATATCAAAAAAATACAGTGGATCAATAAATAAAAAAAAAAGAAGATTTACAAACCTCAATTAAAAAACGGTGGCAACAAGCTGAAGCCTGAACACAAGCAGATAAATTACAACAATGAGAACAGGGATTGTTTTAAAACAATAACTAATTATGACATTAATTTGATCAATCCTGAAATCTACAGAACAGATAACGGCATGTGATTGGTAAATATTGACAAAGAATAAAAATAATCAAATATAAATGAAATGACCCCATAGCACATATATTCAAACTTTTCAATTCAGAGAGTCTATTTAACTCATTTGTTGTAACTCTGCGTTGGATTTTTGTGTACTTTGCTCTTCAAAAACGAGGACATTTTGACATGATGCGACCACTCACTATATCAAGAGACACCACATATGATTTAGGCGCAGATCCATAATATGTACACCTTTCATTGTTCGATTTGATTTGATTTTTTTTTCTTTCGCACATAAAAGTCAGTGAATAATTTTCAATGTTGCCCTCTTTTTGAGAAGACCGTCACCCGCCTAATGTATCTACTCATTTTGAAAAGATGACAAGTGTTCTTTTAGTTACTTGAACTCATAAGCAAGCAATAACACCCTAAAGCCTTTTTTTCAGTCAGTTATGGTGCACTGAGATTGAGAGCCATGAAAAAAAAATCATTCTTCATTTGGGGATTGAACCCAGGTCTCTGCAATGCTGTTAATGGCACCCATACCTTAATCCTTTATTCATAATTTTTTTTTTTTTATATCAGTTTTATCAAAAGTATTATTAAACCTTTATGTGCTATATACCATAATATACATGTATGTAAACATGAAAATAGAAATCAAATTTATGTAAATAGCACACTAGTCTTTTCGAAACAGTTTCATTTGAGGATTAGGATTAAATACTTCTATTTAAAGCTAAAATAGGATTAAATACTCCTGTTTAAAGCTAAAATAGGATTAAATACTCCTGTTTATAGCTAATCCTCAAATGAGACTGTTTCAAAAAGACTAGTGTGCTATCTACATTAGTGACCTGAGTTTGCGGTAATACATGCTCATAAACCCACTGTCGATTAAAAAAAATGAGTTTGTCAACATGTATTTTTGTGAAAAGAAAGGATAGAAAAATAAAAACAGGTTACTCATATTTGAGTTGTCTACAGACTGAAATATATCAGGTGGGAAATATTCCCAATTTTAGTGATCTCAAAAAAAATCTAAATGTTTTGATCAAACTATACATACAGTACTTTCAAAACAAAGCCTAAAGCTTAAAGAATTGCAAATGTTTGCTTTTTTCAAACAATGTTTCTTGACTTACCTATTGTAGATTGAATAATATTATAATTTACAATAATGCACATCCAAAAAAATCGATTCATAATCTTCTCCATCTTGTTTTGTAAGTTCTTTTTCAGTTTTGATTAATATACAGTTGCGTTTATATTATGATGTATACTGTTGCTTTATCATACCAGTGTCGAGTTGTTGATTTAATATACTGTTTATGTGGTATCACTTATTTGAATCTCAAACAGAATTTAATTACATTATGACTAAAATGATGTATAATTTCCACGCATTAACTTAGCCAAACCATAACAAGCTCTGAGTTTGAAGCCTGAATACATAAATATGCAAATTAGGACAGTTGCAACTGGCAATGAACACCCTCTGGCAATAAGTGTTCAGTATTAATAAATGGATGAAATAAATATCTAGAACATGGATGATATTCCTTACATATGGTCCTGTTGTTTGAAAAATACATTTTGTGGTGGGAATACTGGTGGGGAGGGGATGTTTGACAGATCTGATAAGAGTTTTCAACATAGTGGAAATACAGAGTGTAAGTAGAAAATAGAACTTTTACTCCTGATCTTTTCAGTCTGTAGACAATCAAACAAGAGTAATCTGTGAGATCTTTTGCTATATTTTCGTACCAAAATACATGCTCATATCATTATTGACCAATGGGTTAATTTGACCAATGGGTTAATGAAAAATATCTAGACAAGAAATTGGGGCAAAAAATGCCCACAGGTTACTCATGTTAAAATGTCTACAGACTAAAAGATCAGGGGCAAAAGATTCCTATTTTTGTCTAAAGATAACAGAGACACAGAATTAAGCACACTTGGCACTATGTATATGTACCACTGTTTTTCTATTTGAGATAATTTCTTACTTTCAAATCAAAAGAAAACCATTGCTTTTTTGCCCTTGGCTTTACAACAATTAAATGATATGAACATCTTAAGTTGGCCTCAACTTGAGAAATGCTTACAGCAGGTTGTAATATTTCTATCATTGTTGGGTGTATTAATCATATCATTGTTTGTTCTCATGGGTTTTCATGTTTGTTATTGTGTAAAAAGTTGTATTGATTTGAATATCTGCCAATCGGAAATATCATTTTGTCAAAATAAGAAAAAAATATCATACCGGCTACAGTATAAGGAAGCATTCAATCCAAATGATATACTTCAATACCTTTTTATATTGTACATGTATAAAAGAAATGTGACACAAATATGCCCTCTTGAATGTTTTAACCGCAACATTGCACTGATATATTTCACATCTTAATTTTCTGAGAGTTTCTACTGCTAAATAAATCCTGATATGCAACATTTCAAATATAACATATTTATCATCAGGGTATTAAGTCTATAGTGCAATAGTCGACAGAAAAACTGCCAAACTGATAGACCAAAGAAACAATATCACAGGAAGCTAGAGAATGAAGATGACAATATAATTGCATCAAATATAATTAGAAAATGTAGAAATATGCAATTTTTCAGACTTTTTACATTCTTATACATAAAAAAACTTAGTGCCACATTGGGAAAAAAGACAACTACTATTTGTTTATTCATAGAAAGGGACAATTGATAAAAAAAAAGAAACCTGACACATGCTTTGTTCTATTAATTACTTTAGATTTGGTAATAGAAAAAACCCTGTTTGATGTGGCTATGAAAAAGTTTGTTTGTAGTGTGATTTTTGTCATATGCAAATAATTGATATTTGAATATGACAGAAAAAAATGAAATTGTTTCCAGGATTTAGATGGGCATTCAGGAACAGAAAATGTCAGCAAATACTATTAGGGATTGTATTTCCTTGTTGATGGGGTACTGATGGGAGATATCATTTCTATTTCACAGAAGGTGTGTTTGTAGAATTAGAGGTTTAAAATAGATAGAAATAACACCCCAAAGCCTTTGATACAGCCCCTGGACTTGAGAGCTTAAGAAAACTTGGAATCTAACCCAGGTCTCTGGCTTGATCATACCATGGAAGCCCCTTCCCCGCCAGTGTGGGGGAGGGGGGGGGTGAGACTTGAGTTTCATCCTTTTGAATTGTTTGGGACTTTTGCACCCCTCCCTCCTACGGTTTGTAAATATTGTGATTGGATCTTTGGGATTTGGGATTTGAGATTTGGGATTTTGATTTTTGATTCTTTGGGATCTGGGTTTTTATTTTCTGGGTCTCTGGGATCAGACCCCCTCTCACCCCCTCACCCCCTCACCCCCCCCCCCGTCCTCAACTAGTTCTCACTCCAGTGTACCCCTTCTTTGTGGCCCCTTCACACAATGAAAAGCTGTCAGAAATCTTCTGAATTGGCCACAGACAAACATGTCAGCATAAAGACTATTGTGCAAAAGTCAACAATCATGTAAGCTATAATTTCTACATAATCACGTTTTGAACAAAAGAAATTACAACAGAAGCAGTCAACAAATATCTAAGTGGTTATGGATTACTATAGCATTGTGTCAGCATTTAAAGTTAGAATACAAGATGGTGATCTTTGCAGGGAACCTGTCCTTTTGAGCCTCAATACTGTTTAGATCGATATACAAAGAAGGTTGGTTTGATCTTAAAGGACTCACACCAAGGGGGGGGGGGGCGAAATACCAATACCCTATACTTTATACCAGCATGCTTAAAGCAACATGGTCTAAAAGATACAGGCACTTTAACATAATGTTATGGAAATGCACATGTACTGGGTAATGATTGTCGAGCAGAAAAAAAGTTTGGTTTGTTTAAGTGAAAACAGAGATCAGAAATTTTGGGGAAAAATCATCTACATAAACTCAGACAACATTTATATCGCCTATAGAGAGAGAAACATTAAACTGACATAGCTGCAAACTGAGTAAACGACGCAAAGGTCTTAATGAAAAATGATGCAAGGCAAATGTAGCAGATGTGCTGCAGGTATTAGTTATACTTTAGAATTATTGAAATTTTTCGTAATGCTTTTAAGGCTAGTGTTTATTGGAGTGCCTTACTGGAATAACCCATAGAAATTGCACTAGAAAAGTTTAGGATTTCTTCATTGTACTTCTCAGGAGGGAGAAAGTGTTTTAACAGATCAGGCCATCACACAATGCATTCGAATGGAGGATATCCGAGACTGAACGTTGCATCAACATGGTAACATCTAGATGTGAAAAATAAATATTTTGAATTGAATTGCAGTTTGAAAGGTAAACTTGGAAAGGTTTGATACATGAGTTTTTCCATGGAGAAATAATTTCATGAGCATAAAATCATGCATAAATTTAAACAAATTTGATTTTTTTTAATAGTGGAAACTATTTTTTTTCTCTCTTTCTTTTAATTGATTTTATGTTTTCTTCAATCTATGCAATATTATTCATTGTGTCATATGATTTGGTTTTGGATTTTTAGTTGAAATGGAATCTGTGAATATACTATTAGCAGGTCTGTTTTTGTGGCTGTGCATAATAGCACCTATTTCTGGAGGTGAGTTACATTTTTACAACCAAGATACAGGGTTCTTTAGAATATGGTGATGGGCAGCTTCATTACAGAACAGAAATACGCATGAATAAATAAAATTCCACTATACACACTAACATTTTTTATTTACTGAATAACATTTATTTCTTTTACAATACAAAGGTTGATGGTATAGAACAGAACATTTCAGTTTTCAAAAAATCATCAGAAAAAATCAATAAGAAACGGGTTCAACCTTTTCTGAGAAGTGACCAAAGAAAATTAATAAAATAATAATTTTCACAATGTGTTTTACTTTTTGTCTTTTTTAGTTTGCAGGGATGTATTTAAGATTGAAAACGTAATGATGGTGCCCCATAAGTTTGGTGACGTCACAGGAAATCAAACTGATGCCCCATCTTGCAAACATTCTTGTGTGCTGGTTCCCAATTGTGTCGCTATGTATTACCACCATGCAGTTCCTAGAGAATGTGAACTATACACCAGTCACCCTACAGACTTCGTGCCTGGCTCTCTGTTTGATTACTATGTTGTCAGATACAATGTTTGTGAAACAGGTACTCTTAACTTAATTCTTTGTTTTTTGATGCTAAAGAAATAATATTGCCATCATTTTGATATTCATCATTTTGGTTGAATAAATGGACTAGAATTTTGACAAAGATGACTAAGATTAAAATCATACATTTGTTATTCATCATCTTTTTCCAGTGAGTACACAGGCAGTTACGGATCTTACAGAAATGTCTTCAACGGACGGAAAAATTACCGAGGAAACAACATTTCAAGTATCAATTGTGGACGAAGGAACAACACTAGTGCCATCTAGTAAAGCAAATGCTGAATCAACTTTAACCACTTTAGGGCCCACCACAGCTGTATCAAGTGCTGACTCAACTACTGCAATAACCCAAATTTTTACTTCGGAGATGCACAGTAATACTGAACATACCACAGTGCCATCTGATGTACACAGTAAAAGTAATGGTGAATATTCCACCGTAAAAAGTGGAAACAATATCTTGCAATCAGGAAGTTCAGTGAACTCTGATAAGGACGACCCAATGACAGTTCTAGGTGTCACTACTACTTTGGAAACGTCACCCAAATCAACTGCACCTACGTGGAAAACTCTCAGAGAGACCTTAACCTCAGTAGAGACCTCTAGTCACAGAAAATCTGATGAGAACATTTCCTCTACAGCGTTTCACAGTCCAATAGTGACCTCTCAGCCAAATCTAGATAAAATCACTGAACCAGAATTCTATGTTGTAAATAACAACCAATCAAATTCAGCGCAGAAAAATACTGCTGATCAAACAAGCTTTGATATTCCTCCTTTGGTGCTGGACGCCACCTACAGGAAACCAGCAGAAGCTCCACAATCCATTCCCATTGGTAGCAGTATGCTTACATTTGTGATTATTGAACTAACATTGGTGATCTTATCAGATATTTCAAATCTCAAGAAAGGCATTAAATATGGAAAAGATAACGTCATCTCGTATCTGAAGCATACGTTTAAAGATTGCACTCATAAAGCTTTATATTGATACTTCAAAAACCTTTAAATTATTGTCAGATAAGTGGCTGAAATCAGCAATACTTAACCAACTCTTGAGATTTTTTATTGAAGATATGTTGTCACCTAGATGTGCCTTCGTATTATTGAGTAAACTTTCTTAAGGGGCATGGTTATGCTAAAAAGGCGATACATTTCTTATCATGGTCCAAATTTTACATTGAAAAATATTCTAAAAACAAAAAGTGTACTACATTGTATTCATACTCTTAAAAACGTTGCTCATTGAGTGGAAGAGGGGAACATTCCTTCCTATGCCCCCACCCCCGTAAGCATATACATTAGTTTCATATATATACGTATATATACATGTATATTGCATGGATAACCTTGTGGTGAAGTTTGATAATTATATCAGTTTTAGATACTTTTTTTGGTTGGTTCACGCGAACTATACCTTGCAAGTACAACTTTTATGTTCTTGTTTTCTGGAGTCAATCTTGAGGTGTACTTTTTAAGATTATCATTGGATCATAAGTACAATTTTACTGCATTTTAAGTACGAAATGTCAATTTCAGATAGCAAATTTTATGATGATTAAAAGTCTTATCAGTTTCATCTTAGTTTTTATGACGTCATGCGACTTTTATGTCAAAACTTCAAATACATGTATATATATATATATATGGGTGGGGTAGAAGTGAAATGTAAAATGATTAGGAGAGAGAAAAAAAACTGAGCAAAAGCTAGTCGACAATAGAAAAAGTACAAAATGGCAGAATCTCAGTCATCGGGTTGGAGCAATCCCACCATCATTAAAGAAATTCTTGATTGCGTAATATGCGCGAGAGACAGAACATCGCCATTTATACAATTCAACTGTTTTCATGTGTGCCATAAAAACTGCTTGGAGAGGGCCCTGGTAAATGCAAGAACCGGATCCAGATTTACGTGTAAAAAGTGTCGCTGCAATACCAGTTGTATCGTTACAGATACAGGATTAAAAGGGATTTCGGATGAATTACTTCAATACAAAATCGGAAAAATTGCCACAATATTTTCGAAGGGAGCCCAACCATGTAGAATGTGTGAAGAAGTTCAAGACTTCCTTGTAAACGTTAGTGTGAACTATTGCATAACATGTAAGACACATTATGTGTTCTCCTGACACCAAACGTCACAATGCTCTCCTTATGAACCACCAAGTCATTCAGAATAGTGAAAGACAAACAGAGCAGTACTTGCCCCAGGTATTAACGTCAAAACCAGCTCTCTGCCCTATCCACTCAAATAAAACTTTAGATTTTTTCTGTGAAAATTGCCAGATGCCAGTGTGCCAAACGTGCAATGGTACAGACCATAAATTCCATCGAAGCATTTCCACCGAGAAAGTTATCAGAAAACTGAAAGAAGAATTGAAGTACAAAGTAGCAGCAATACCCCCAATGAAAAAGAAACGCACAAATGTTATAGACAACATTGAAAAAATACTGAATGACATGGAAACTAAAAGTAAACAACAGATCATAAAATGCAAAACCTGGGGTGAAATGGCCAAACAAGCAGT
Source organism: Pharyngocirrus eroticus (assembly GCA_033118115.1). NCBI lineage: Eukaryota > Metazoa > Annelida > Polychaeta > Saccocirridae > Pharyngocirrus > Pharyngocirrus eroticus. Next base: position 4,277 of record JAVSBT010190645.1, on the reverse strand, counting down.
AGACAATATTGTAAAAATGAAAATACAATTCATTGAAAATACAATACAGAATGAGAAAAAAGATATCATGAAGGTTAAAGAAGACATGATATACCAAAATAAACAATTTGAAAGTGCCAAGAATTATTTAGAAGTGTTCTTAAAATTCGGATCACACTCTGATATTCTACAAAAACATAAGACGTACATTGAAAATCTTAAAACATATCTACAAGCAGAGGTTGAAATCGAGTTGAAAATCAAGAAATTAGAAGTCCAAATGAAAGATGTCAAAGAATTTAAAAAAGAGCTAGCAGAAATGCTGAATGTTGAAACTATGAATGAAACACATCAACTTCCGATACTAAAACTAAACAGCAGTGATCTAAAATTTAAATGGGGGACAAAGCATGGGTATATTGGTGTGACTGTTGATGGGAAAGATATCATAGCTGTGAGGGGGCAGAAAATAAAAGTCTATGAAATTAATGGCAACAGAAAAGGTAAAATCGAATGCAAGGGTTTATATGGTGCATGGGATATAGAGGTACTAAATAATCAATTAGTTGTAAGTGACTGTACTAAAAACAAAAGAAACGTTCTTGTTATAGACAGAAAGGGGAAAATTGAAAGAGAAATTACTCTGCCAGCCCAGGAAGATAATTTTGATGAAGAGTCTGCACTATGTCTCGCAGTGAACCCTGTCAAGGATGATATCTACATCGCTTCTTCTGGAGCAGATACAATGTACAAATGCCTGAAAGGACAAACCCAAGCTCACCCCTTCATCACTAGATTGCATAAACCTACATATCTCTGTGTGACTTCGATCCAGGAGGTGATAGTTTCCAATGCACAGTCTCATACAGTGTGCAAATTCGATAGTGAAGGCACACTGATGTGGGAGTATGGAAGGAAGTGGGGAGGAGAAGGAGAATTGAATGGACCAAAAGGAGTCTGTGTAGATCCCTGGGGTCATATTTTTGTGTGTGATTGCTACAATCATCGTATTCATCACCTGTCACCGGAGGGTAAGTTTCTGTCTTTCATCAACATTAAACTTAGATGGAAGATTGAGCATCCACTGGCAATTGCATTCAACAATAAGAAAATCATTGTACTTCTTGGAACAGGTGAAATAGTTGTCATTGAATGCCAATACAGCTAATAACGCAAACCAATTTTGTCATTATGGATTATGGTTCATCTTTGGAATATCTTGCAAATAATTCATTCTGGTTGTTTGGCTGATAGATTGATTGGTCGATTGAATTAGATTAGATAGATTTTTCTTCTTTCATTACATCTATCAAAAAACGAACAATCATAACATGACAACAGTATAGCTTTTTCATATTGATTAATTACGATTTTTTAAATTTGAAGCTTATATAGATAAAATGCGATCATTTTATTAGCAAATAACATAATACAATTTGTTGATGACATTAGGAACTGGGGCCAGTTGCAATTAGAATTTTAAGTCTAAGCAAGATTCTTTTGCTTAAGCAAGAAAAACTGCCATAGCTAAGATATTGCCTATGTTTGGTTGCAATTAATTAAAAATGACGTCTGACTCAACCAAATCCTCAGCAAATAATGTCTGCCCTAAGCCAGCTCAATACCTTGCTTAGGATGTAAGCAAAAACTAGGCTTTTTTTTAAAGCTAGGCAAAATCTCAGAAACTAATTGCAACGCATTTAAGCAATCAAAGATTGGCTGAACAACTTTTTGAACATAAGACATGCTTAAGATTTTAATTGCAATTGGCCCCAGAAGTGTTAAAAACAATTGTCAGGTCCTATTACAAAACTATGTAAATGTTACAATGGAAAAATACTTGGACACATTATGGTAACAATCAATACATAAAGTTGTAAAAAAAATAGTTTAAAATATTATCTTTAACCCGATTGGTGACCAGAGAGAAAATTAGACATTTTTTTTTACCGTATTGCATGTTTATTAAGGAAATGAGTATAATTTGAAAAATTGTAAAGTATCTTTAATAGGGATCATAAAACACTCTGGTCCACTGGCCCCAAGTAATTTGAATAATAAGCTGAATAATGCGAAGAACGATAAAAATGGGACATATTAAAACAATACAGCCTAAACTAAAATGGTTTATTTTCCATGCACTGACCCAGAGTCTTATTTTGAAAGACAAGGTCATCATATCCATGTATCTAAGTAAACTTGTAGAGAATGCCTCCACAATGTGTCAACATTTGTCTAGAATATCATTTTATTGCTATTTGTTTTTTAAGTACAATTTATATGTGCAATATATAAATTTACAATGATTGCAATACTAATCTGAAAGGTTTCACCAATCATTAAATGATATGGTAGATTTGTACAATAATGATTAATAAACCATCAAAAGACAATATTTTCTTTTCAATTTTCAGATATCATAAAAACTGTCCTTGAATTTTTCATTGTCTTTCTTTGAAATGGAATACACCTTATTTTTTTATACACAGTCTGATTAGCTATATTTTGACTGCTAATGGTTTTATTCTATCTATTGTACTTCATTAATTGAGACTGACACTGATAGGTATAACTGGGGAACAAGTGGCGCAGTGGTTAAGACACTTGATCAAGGTACAGGCAAACACCAATGGCATGGGTACGAATCCTGCTTGAGGCAGATCCTTTCTTGTTAAAAAGTGGGTATTCAGTTCTGTTAAGTGTATCAGAAACATCTGGCTTGTTTCCCTATCCAGCGGAAAGGATTTAAAATGTGGACCCGTGTCATGGATTCTATCCCCATGGCACGTTAAAGAACACAGATAACAATGGCCGAAAACAATGTCGTTATATCTGTCTCTCATTCTCAAAAGAGTGTCACATTGGAAATAAGTCACAGCTAATAGCTAGTAGACTTTATGTGCTATCCTCGGTGATTATTCACCAAAAGAAATCAAATCAAAAATACTGATACAGTCTGACCTCACTTGAAACCACCCCACAAAATGGGCCAACTTCAAGTTAGGTCCACTAATCAATATTTAGTTTATCTATATTTCAAAGCTCTTTAATATTTAGTCCCCTCCATAAAAACCAAATTGTGTCAACAGACAAAATCCACAAAAATATTCATGAATTGGAAGGATATAGAGTTTGTACCAACAAATCAATTTCAGTTTGCAGTTATGATTTTGTCAATCCTGATACTAAATTAAATATTCATCTAACAAAAGTAGAAGATCTTGTAAAAAAACAAAAACAAAGATGTTTGAATCATAAAGATATATTTATTAGTTTAAAAGTTATGAGCATTTCTAGCATGCAAAAAAGGCACATTTTTGCCCCATTTCTTATTATGATAATAATATTTGCATATTCGCGTCAGAACAGTCATATCATATATATAACTGTACTTTCGCAGGTGCACTTTCAAGGACAATAATGACCACAAAAGCTTACAATAAAGCATGCGTTAACACTGCTATGGGCTTATGAGCACCCAAACCATTTTTCGTTGAAAGTCAGTGAAAAATAATTCACTTGAAACTGCCCGGATTTTAACCGGGAACCTTCTGCATGGAACGCCGGCATGACAGTTCAAGCTGACACTCTACCCAGTCAGCCATTAGAGCTCCCATTTCTTATAAATCTGACAAAAAAGACATTTTAAAATGATATAGATACATTTTGAATATGTTTATTACTCTTTTATTTTGCTTTTTTGGGGAACATTGTATGTAAATCATACTTTTAACTCCATCTTATGAAATCATGAGATACAAATTCCTTTTCACTTTTGCAGTACACTGAATATCGAAAACGTACAACATAGTTTAACATGTCGGATGTTACCCCCTTTGATGACATACAAGAATTTTGGAACATTTTATGGACAGAGACTCCAGGATTACCAACCGAAACAATATCATTTCAATAGGCCTATAGTATAGCCTACACCAAGGGCCCATACAACACTGCAATGTTTCAAAAGCATACAAACTTGTAGCAAATGTTTCTCCCTTTATGAACGCAAGATAAGAGAAGATCATCAAGAAAAAGGGCAGCGGAGATCTGTCTTCAGGCCTTGAAATCTAACATCGGCAATTATATCATACACTATTCTTGCAAATGATATTGTAAAAATATCAAATTTATCAACATAATAATTTTTATTAGGAATATCTATCTATTACACTACGCAACAAAAAAAAAGTTCACTGGATTTTTTTAAATTTTCTATTTACATTGGTCATATGATGCACAAATCTACCATTAGTTTTTCTGAGATGATGTTTCTTTAGGAAAAATTCACAATTTTA
>JAVSBT010190534.1:0-13677 GCA_033118115.1 Pharyngocirrus eroticus | reverse complement strand
AAATATGAAAAAATTCAACTTTGAATTTTGTAAAGTGTCTTTACCGTTATTTGTCACTTTTTGTGAAAATAGCCCATGTGCTTCTGAAAATAAATTCAAAAAGTATATGCCTATTCATATCATTTTGATTCAGTTTTGAGGATAACTAGAAATTTGTAATTATGTAGTTTAGGATTGTAGTATATGTGGCATTGAATATGTACCATTATGTTTTGGTGAGATGCTGGTTGTCATCTAGCATTTTATTCATTAGTTCTAGGATAGATCTGTTTATGTAGTTGGTATATAGTGGGTGGCTGCAGCTAATGTTTCGAGATGGCAAAATTAGCAAAACAGGTGAGTTTGGCATTGACAATTTTAAGTCTTTGAATAAGAAGTATATTATTCCAGGAAGGGTTTGACACATTTAATACAAAATGCTCTATTGCTGCCTGTTTCATCAATTTTATTGACTTCGCATATTGACACAATGAAAATCAACTACTTGATTATATTGACGACAAAGGGAAATACTTGTTTCTCTGTTATGTATGTCTTGAATTAATCAGGTTTTCTTAATTTAAAAACTTGAAGACAGAGGCCATTTTGTAACACATCTTATCCCTAGATTACCATGGTTTTTATTCATAGGATCTAGGAATCTCCTGGATGTCCATCTTCTTTTATCATGATAGTATTTTTCATCATTGATGATATGGTGTTGATTTGCCTGTGGTTATTTGTGGCAAATGTTGCATACCTATACATGATAAAGTATAGTGATATAATCAGGGCCTCAACCTTAAAACTGATGAAGATACTTGTTTGTTATAGGTAGGCCTATGAGATTGCAGTGCATTTTTCGTTGACTTTGGGTCTTAGGGAAATAAAATTTCAATCATCAAATAAAAGCCACTTCACCCAATACCACCAGCACTGGATGGTTTTATGTGAAGTTAGGATAGAGTAGTAGGAGTACCATACTTATTCTCTGTAGAATACCTGTTTTTAATCCCACTCAACAAGATGTAAACACTCCATTCATTCCACACCAGACTAATTATGCATTTATTATATTAAGCAGTATTTTGGGAATAAACAACAACATATATTTTTCTATATTGGCAATGGCCACATATTTGTACCAATTTGTTTATGACCAACATAATAAAGTAGGACCTGCACTGGGAATTGATCAAATTAGGTGTGTTAAGGCAAAGGTTATGACTCTATTACTAGTATTAGAGATTCTCAGGTATTAAATTATTACAATTGTTCAAATAGAACTTTATTGACTGTTCATAATATATGAGGTTTTGGTTTATTAGTTTTTAAATCTGTACTTATTTCAAAAGATTATCAAATAAGTACAATCTTCTGGATCATTTGAATGTTTGCCTTTTTTTTTGTGATTATGATAATCATAAACATCTACTCATACTTGAGATCATGCCAATAGGTGTCTTGTGTAGTGAATTGAAAAATTATCACAATGGATAATAATAACATTTTGCAGTGATCTATTTCCATACATGATATATCAAAATTTGAATCTCATGGCTGTCAAATCATCCAAAACTCAAGTACCCTAATTGTATTGAAGTATCCAGCAGAGATTTTTTTTTACAGAAAACCTTACATTGTAAAGAAATTCAAGAGATCTTATGGCATGGTACTCCACCTTGGAGTTGGTAGAAAGAATTAGCTTTGCATGTTCATATTAGAATTTTGACAGATTGCTCAGAGTGATGAAGAACTTCAAGATGGGGTCATCACAAGTCAGCATGGTTTCATTTCAATTTTGGCCAGAAGCTTCTCTTGTTTTTTCTCTACAGGTGGCCGACGTTTCTCTTGTAGTTATCTTTATGTTCTTACAAGAACACTCACTTGTATACTATTGTGTTGGTTAGCTGATTTTGCAGGTTTACTTTGGTTATTATTATTCTTTATACCATGTACCAAGACATTGCTCTTGAAGTAAACATTAATACTTTTATTCGTTAGAATTTCAATAAGGTAAGATGATGGGGGAGGGTGGAACAGTAAGAAATGCGAATAAAAAATGCAGGTCTCTGGTGACTACAGTAATTAAAATCAAACTTATTAGTCATTACCATATAAAGATGAAAAAAGCTCATCCTACTCCTCTGAAAGAAAGAGTATATCCTTAATCTGAACCTTTTCTATTTTAGTCATTTACAAGCTCATCAAATAACACTAAGACACTTGTTGGAGAAGGCAAAAAGAAAATATTCTCCTCCAAAGTATACTCTTAATGTAGACTTGTATCCCTTCTTTCGTGTTGTTCAAGGGTATTTGAACATTTTTAAAACTGTGTCAATATCAAGTTGATACCATTCATTGATAGACTGCTGCTAGAAAGTCCCCAGAAATGAACTGTTTTTCATTTTTACACTAAGCTTAATCAGATGGAAAGGAAAACATTGATCTCTCTATTGGAGTGCCTGGTTTAGTTTAGTATACAAAAACAGAAGGAAGGGGGAGAGCAAAGCACCAAACACTTCTGCAGAGGAAATGTAAAGTTCTGTACCGATATTTGTTTAACTTTAAACGACAGTCTCTCCTAGCATTGATCTCCTGGAAACTGGTGTTGATTCAACTCCATAAAGAATTATTTGAAAAGTCTGCTACTTGCTAATCCATCTTGCCTGGTGGTGCCTTGATGGTGGGGGACTCATTGCAGACACCAAACATTGACTAGATGATTGGTAAGCTATTGTAACTGCTGTTCAATGAGATGGAAGGAAAGCTATTGATTAGAGGGACTGTGAGTTTATGTATAGGCGTGGGTATGTGTATGGAGAAAAACTCTAGTCAACACATGTATAGAGAACACCAGCAATAAGCGAGTACTACAGGAAAGCAATGCCCTCTTCATTGGACTGAGAGTTCAAGCCTGGGCCAAAAAGCCAATAATTGCCAATAGATTTAGAACTGTTAGATTGGGATAAACAGAAAAATCTTTAAGACAAAAGAAAAACAGGATTTTTAGAGGAAGAGTACTAATACAACACAAACAGATGGATTATTTGTATGGGAAATGATTATCATATATAACAGAAAAAAGTTTTTGTCCAAGTGCTTGGGATAGAGGACAAATATCCCATATGCATACTGTACATGCAGAATAGTGGGACAGGCATACCAATAGCCTAGGAATAAATATATAGACTGCCTAACTCCTGTCTCATACATATGGATAACCAATGTACAACATCACAAGATGGAATTCCATCATGGATTGCCTAATTACCCGGAGATAAAGGGACTAATCAACAATTTATGTCCTCTGGTTGGGATGTGCATTATCATATATTTAGATTGACAGGTTTTGTTCAAAGAAAATATGTAAATAATGCACGCTTAAATCATTACTCAAACACCTACTTATGATTTATGAAAAATACAGCATGGAAATTAACCTGTGATATATGGATACATCACCTGTCAAAAGAGTTTTTCTTAATATCTTCAAATGGATTCAGTTACAATCATATGTGAGATATTTATAAAATGACAAGCTATATGCAAGGCTGCTTAGACCTTTTCAATGGAGAATTATTCATAACAATTCAAGCACTTTATCTTGACAGCTAGCTAGCTTTATGGTAGTTTTTACATTTTATATATGACAAGGTTACGTCATTGAAGAATATCATAAACCAAGTATTAATACATCAATATACATGTACATGATGCACACCTTTCCTTCTATTTAAATCGAACTTGATGGAAAACAGTATAAGTTTGAAATAACAGGAGGAAAGATCTTTTATTTGGAAGTATACATATAACATCAGTTATAGAAAGGATATCATTTTGGAAAGCTGGATAATATAAAATTATGTGGATTATAAGTGTTATGTCAAATCAATATGTCAAAAATTGCACGTCTTAAGACACCTCCAACAAAATTAAAACTTGCGACAATTAAAAGTCCTACATCTGGATTTAAAGCTGCACAAGGATTACCAAGACCTGCTGTCTCTGTCAGTAATAAAAAGGTAAGTTACAATAATATCTTACATAAAAAACTATGAAGTAAGAATAAAAACATTCTACATCATTTTGTACAAATAGGCAAAGGTATTATTATAGGGTTTATGTATAAAAAAAAGAAACTCCTTGGATTTTGGATGATTTGTTTTCATTCAGACAACTTTGAGTCTATTGGTGCAACAACCATGGGATACACAAACTGTATCCTTGATCATCTCAAAAGGAAAATCTTGAAAGTTCTTCAAATGTTTTTTTTATGAAAGTTAGATAGTAAACTTTGGCTTAGATAAATTACATTACTAGAAGTCCCAAGATGTCTATATTTTGTATGATGTATTGCTTGTATTAATAAATGCATAATGGATTTGTTGTGGTACCACTGTTTCATAAGGTCAAATTCGTCACACTGTCTTTCATCAAAAGTAAGTAGTTCAATTCAATAAAGATTCCAATTTCCATGCTGTATTACAAAAGCATGCAGAGGGCATAACACTCTACTTCACCACTTCTTGACACCTCATTCATGACAGAAAGTGAGAGCTCTAAGGTCTTAGAAAGGTCTTAGAAAGAACGTAAGGGTCTTCCATGTCACCATTCTTTGAAATATCAACAATGATACATTCTTGGATTGTTCATATGATTTGTGATTTAGCAGTTGGCTGACACACCCTATGTGTCTGCAGATGTACATGTATATGATTTGATATATTAGTATACAACCCCATGGCTACCATTTGCACTTCAATTATTTTTAACTTTATTTTGTACCTTTTTGATAAACTATAGACTTCAGATGCCTGTATTTAGCAGATTTCATCTTTATATGAATAACAACATTTCATTCCATTCTTTAAGGTTTTAAATGATAGATTGTATTCATATAAGGAGAAGGTTTTAAAACTGGTATGGAAATAAGTTGTTGTGGGGGAGTTGCTAATAATGAAGTACCTTTTGACAGGGATGTCATCCATAGTTTTACATAAATCATTGGCACATAATCTTGTGTGTGAATTCTATAGTCTGCTCAGAAATAATTTACCAGTTTTCTTTCATTAAAGTGTTCTAAATAGTGAAAGGACAAACAGAAATACAATATTATTGATAGCAAAGTGTCTAGGTACAATATGCACAAATCAATTTCAAATACTGTAGGTCTGATGTGTGATTGAAATCGTTATTCTATTGTAGAATGATTGATGGACTCCCAAGAACACATCTATACTAGACTATAGGAAGGAATAAATTTGAGATTTGCAAAGAGTGTAAGCCTGCTGTGTGTACAAGCTTTTTAGGGGAGTTGGTTTCAGTGGAATTGGGAACTTTTGCTACTGATCTTTTTAATCTGTAGACAATCAAACATGAGTAACTTGTAAGATTTTATGCTATACTTTCTTACCAAATTTTATGCTGATAAACTCATATTATTCATTTAACTACAGTGAGTTTATGAGCATGTTTTCAGATAAGAAATTGTAGCAAAATGTCCCACAGGTTATTCATATTCAATTGTCTACAGACTGTAAAGATCAGGAGCACAATATCCCTTATGATGAAATGTTCATGCGTCTAGGTTTACTTACTACATAGAAAATACACTGACAACAAACTTGAGGAACTTAATTAATTTACATATCAAAAGGATATATAATAAGAATATAATAATAGATTTTGAAAGCAAAACTTTCCTTATGCACAGTATGTATATATATATGAACATTAATATCATTCCCTCCCCTTTATTCAATAAAATATCAAGCACTGTTTGTAGACAACCTTTACTTTACCCATTGCTAGAAATCTTGAAGTCTTGGCTTATTACTTTTCAACCTTAACTTAGTGATGGAAAAATAACAAAAAAGTAATGAGACCTCAGCAGCTAGAATACTTAACTGGTTCCAGATGGAATTATACCAAGAAATTCTCAACTTTACTCATGAATAATTGAGTTCCAATTGTCTGACAGGTTTAATATACCAAGGATGCCTCTTTCTATTATTTGTACAAATGTATTTGTGTACCAGAAACCTTGGAATTTGACCAAGCTAATAAAACATCCTAGAAGTTTTGAGCACTTTTGTTTGCCCTGTGTTTCATTATATCATCAGAAATGTGATCTCCAGAGAGTTCAAGTAGCTTGTTAACTATGATACAAAATGTGATATGCTTTGAACACATTACATTACCTATGCAACACGAATTTGATATTTTCATTGTAAAAAATATGATACATTCATAAACATCTCAATCATTCTAGAGTAATAAAATACAATACAATGCAATACAATACACAACAATCTGATATAGTACAATACAGTAAATTACAGTACATGCAGTGTACTAGTATGGTTATGTCAGACAGACACCTCTTTTGGGCAGGGGGGGGGGCACAATTATGATTTTACAATTTTTCATGACGACTTTTTAAATACCACACTAACTTGTACATGAAGGAAAAACCTAAACATATAGTCTCTCGTCATGGTTTGATTGCAGATCCCTATAATTTCATTTTAAAATAATAATGTTTCAACATAAATTATTTATTGGATACTGTCAACTTCAGCAAAAAATGCTGGAAGATGTGAACCAAAAAAAACTGGTCTGAAATAGATTTATGATATTTATATAGACCCTACATGTGAGGGCAAATGTAATTGGTCATAGAAATATCAATCTTGATATGCCATAAATTACATACAAATCATTCATACATGCAAATGATCCATTTCTTATCTTATGCTGTTTGTCCATGGGTAATAATTCTGAATGTAGACATAATTGAGATACCATCTCTTGGCCATCAATTATATATGCACACATTTTTAAATCAATTACATCAAGAACCCATTTATTCATCAATTCATTCAGATGCATGCATACTACCATTTATGATATTCAACATCTAAAGAGATTTATATATGGGTATAGCATTACTGCTATGCAATAAAATCAAAAGGAACCTTAGTCCAAAGGAGTGTCACATGGAATGCTATATCATTTACTTGTTCAACAAATTGTGTTTTTATGTATGAGATCTTGTAATAAGGGGATTGCATGCATATCTCCAATGGAATAAATCTCATTTTATTTTATTGACCTAAGCAAAAGCAAGTGGTGGAAAATGGATAGAAAACATCGAAATTAATTTTTAAGGAATGGAATCAATAACCAGACAGATACAGTGGCCTGTTGTTGTAAAGATGCAGTTCTGTACCAGAACAGTGGATTTCAGATAAAACTTGGATGACCAAATGGACACAAGTGCTAAAAGGTCATCTCCTAATCTAATGTCCAAAGAATGTGATGAAACACTTTCACAAGTAGCATTTACGAAGATAGATTTATATTTCAAGTCCAGAGCAGGGCAGTTTGCTATGGTGCTTAGGCAAAATTTCCCCATGGCATTGCACTGGTTTACAAATTAGATGGCTTGTGTTGCTTCTAGCATTTCTTTGATCTAGTGTTATCTTTAAATGTTTCAGTAAATAGTCACATTGAGTAGATAACCTCTGGGAAGGAAAGCAACAATCTTTTCATTAAGTTTCCTAAAGTCTTGTCATTGAATCAGCCTACTTTACTTAAAAAGGACACTGTGTCCTTCAATTCAGAAGACAAAATAAAGTTTACTTTGGCATCAATTGTATGTTCTACAAGTCCTCATTTTTGTATCTCCCTCATGGAGAGATAAACAGAATTAAGTGCATTTCAGAGCAGGAATAAATGCTATCTATGCCACTTATTCAGGCCTACAAGAAAACTACATCCTTTAATTGCATGGGAAGAAGCCCACAAGACAAGCACCTAGAGATCATGCTCTGCATACAGAAATGGCACATCCTTTAATACAATTCAATATTTGGTGTGACACTACAGAATACATTTGTAGAGCTTGTTTACATAACTTATATCAAAGTGTAACAAGATGTGAAATGTCCTCTCATAACAGGGGTCAAATGTTATGACTCTTTGCATTTTCACATTTTGTTTCCATTTAACTCTTGTCATTGAAAGGTCAGTGGCTGGTTTTGTTGTTGATTGGTTGGTTGGTCATGATCAACCAATATATGCCTACCAAACAAATCAATGTCAAGTCTGTCTCAGGATACTACAGTACAGGTAAAAATGTTGAAGTTTTTCCTATATTTAGCTCGATTGCAAAATGACCCGATCAGTAATAAAATGTGAATGGAACCCTATAGCAAGTCACAGCCTCATCAATATGTGTAAAATCTCCTATTTTCAATAGGGGGTAGAGTAAAAAGATCAGATACTTTGATGGCAACATTTGTTTTGGACACAATTTTCTGGACAAACATTTGGCATTGTAATCTTGTCATTATCCTGATTTCCCCATTACCCAAGTAAGCGCCCATACACATGGAAACGTGGCAATAGCTTATTATGTATTATATAAACCTCTCCCTGTATCACACTCTGCAGCAAAATAAAAATAAAGTGAAACAGTGGCAAAGAATGAAGGCAATCTACTATCACTTATCCTCATCATTGACTACTTTAACACAAAGTAAAGTTTTTTTCTTGAAGCTCTTATTACAAATAAACCTCTCTCTGTAGAAAGAAAGTGATACAGTGACAGAGAATGAAGGCAATCTTCTATCACTTATCCTCATCATTGACTACTTTAACACCAAAGTAAAGTTTTCTTCTTGAACCTCTAGGCATTTACTGCAGCAAATTACCTACTCATTATGTTGTCCCTAACTGTCATTTCAAAGCTTTTGATGTGGCTAATCATTAAGGAATAAAACACCTGTACAATGAGACAAAATGCTAGCATTGATTGGAAGTTTTTGCTCAACTTAGCTAAGGAATTCCTGGATGTGGGAGTTGTATTTCTTAAATAACAGCATGCAATAGCCTTTTTATCAAGTTGGTACCATAGATCTTTAGCTTCTCGACTAACCTTTTTTGTCCTATCTTTGTATCGAGCTTGGTCTTTGGAAAAGAAGTCAGGTATACTAACCACTATATCACACCTTCTTACTTAATGAAGGTACAGACTTAATTAAATTGGGTATTTGTGTGAGAGTACCTTGTCACAGTTTGTGATCAATCACCAGCATAATGAACCGCTGAAGCAATTCACAAGATTGTATTTGGCACAATATGGCACTGAAAGGTCTTCTAACATATTGCTGAATTACCATTGTGGCCCACCAGTTAGTTCTAAGATGTGTAACAGTTTATTAGTATTCTTATATTATTCAATTGTAAGTTTGTTTGGAAATTTGTTAAGAGCATTCCCTGCAGTTGACATGGACATCTGTCAGTTCAAGAGTTGTTTATCTTAATGACTTCATGGAATTTTCAACAACCCATTGACCCCATGACCTCAACATCCCCTGTATATTGTCACTGATTTTGATTTTTATGAAATAGATGGTGGCTAATATTGCCTTGTTGGTCTTTCATGACTTTGAGAATGTATACTTTAAGTATAATAATAAGAATAAAGAAAGGACATTAAGGCCAAGAGATGAAGAACAAAATCTAACAAGCTTCAATTCAGTCGATTACAGCACTGGACTCCAAGAGATGAAGGAAAACCCTAACAAGTTTCAATTCAGTCGATTACAACACAGGACTCCAATACAAACTCTCTACAGATGCTTCTGAAAGGTTCTGATATAAACACATTGAAATGTTCTAGTATTCAGGACACATTGTCTGTAATCCCATGAAGGGACAGACTTTTTATTTCTCTGAAAATGTCATGGAGATGTAGCAACTTGCCACATATTTTTTGTACTGAAATTTGTTTTGATTCAGAGCTGCTCAAGATAACATATAGGGCGAAGGGAGTTATATACACATAAGATGTATATATTTTAGTCAATTTTTTAGTTTACTTTAACATTGAAGAATACATTGTTTACTGTTTAGCATGATAACGTCAATATTTCTTTGTGACATGACAGACAGAGTATTCATCCCTAGAACACTAGGTATTGACAGTACTGATTTGACTTTGTTTGCCTTTGTGTTTACAAATATCCAGTATACCTGGTGTAGAATTACATAGGTGTTTTACCTTTATTGAATGTCTCTTACAGGAATTAAATAAAACCTGTTTTTTTTAGAATATAATGAAAAAAAATGGTTCTAAATGCAGGTGCAAATTTTGTTTTTATTTGAACATTAGCATATTGGGTGAGTGTCTTTTAGGGTATTTGGATTAATTTGCCGGGCATGGAAGAGGTGCTTTCACACTAACACCTCACTGTATTATCTTGCAGTTAGTTTACATTGCATTAAGCATAGAATCAGTAGGTAAATAGTCACTAATAAGGTATATTTCATGAATTATCATATATCTTGTTTGGTTGTACATGATCATACATCTATAATGATGCAGTAGTGCACCCTTCATGGCACTACTATAACTTGAGGACAATCTAGAACTTATAGAAGTGATATGGTTTAAATAAATCACTGTTCTTCTATAAACCTCACACCAAGACATCTAATCTAGCTCTCATGATGAAATAATTATGCCTAGTTGTGTATAGCAATCCATACATGTCATTTATTGATGAATATGTATAGTTATAATAGAAGAGTGGGTTACAGTGTACTTACTGGGAGAGTTTGTCCTTGAGTTCTATACTAAGTACAAAGAAGTGTTCCTTTTATTGACTTCTTGGTTTCTAGGAAGACAATACATCTCATGATAGAGATGAATATTTTAAAAAAGTGTTGATGGGCATTAAGTATTGTCCAAAACCCATTGGATTTCACAAACGTTTTTTTGGTCGTTGTCAATCTTGGGAAGTATACTCTTAGATAAAATAGCGATGCTTAGTGTTGTTAATGATATTTAGTAGTAAAAATCTAGAAATTGAAAATCTAAATGAATATATTGTCCCAGTAACCTTTTCCCTACACTTCTAGAAAAAATAGCCATGTTTTGTGTTGTTAATTATATTCTGTGGTAAAATGGAGTCAACACTAGATTTAGTGGTACCAAAATATCACTATTTTGTGTTGCTATTTTCCACTAATATACATTATTAGTGAAAAACAGTGACACTAATTAGTGAGGTTTTAGGCACCACTAGATATAGTGTTTGCTCCATTCTACCACAAAATATAACCAACAACATAAAACAGCGCTATTGTTTTAGAAGTTTAGTGAAAAGGTTACTGGGACAAAAACATATGTTAATTTAGGTTTTTGTTTTCAGATATCACTGTATATATTCCATACAATAAGTTGCAGAAGTTAGTCTTCTATGATTTAGACTAAGATTTCATGTTTCTTTCTAGTTTTCTTGTGGCGTCACACTGTGACTATGCAGGTTGTGTGTGTGTTTTTTTTTTATAGGAACCAAACAATCGATAGCATGTTAGCTTTACCCCAAATCAACATAAGACTGACGTTTGACCTCAAGGTCAATCTTTTGAAAACAAACTTCTCCATTTTCCAATGGGAACTCTTTTAAGTGATTCTTAAATCAAATTTGTTTAAGCTGTGTAGATCATTGAACTACACAGGGTGGCATAGAGTGGAAGAAATTCAAACAGAATTAAGTGAAAGATCATTGTTCAATTTATATCAACATGGTGTGTAGATAAATATATATTTGAAGTCTTCATGAACATTTGACAGATTTGACTGCTGATTTTATTTTCATTGTTGGTATCATATTATATTGTAGATGGTTAAGCTTAGTCTATACTTTGCATTTTTCTTAGAGTATCACTTGTCAACACATCTGCCAAAACGCGGTTCACTTTTTTTCTCTTTTTTTTTTACCAATTTGACATAAAAAAGCTCCACATTTATGTTCATTTTTTCATATCAAACATATTTCCATAGGGATTATGAATAGCCTTTCAGCTTCTTGATATTCAGATATGAGGTATTATATTTATTGGAAGGGAAGTGAGGAAAAAAAGCACTTTACACTATCAGAAAATTAGATTTTTCTCCTAGACACAGACAAGGAGTCCACTTGTATCAGGATCTTATTCAATATTTTTAAAAAGTAACACTTTTTTATGTTTGATAAAAATGTGAAACAGTTTCTAGGCATTTTTTTTTAGCCAATCGAGAGGCAAAATATTGCCCAGTCTCAGTTCAAATTGATGACTATCATGAATTTCCCCCCAGGGGTATATGTGGATATCTCAGACGTTGTAAATCCAATTGTAGACTCATCAACAGGTATTGATTATTTTTCATGGTTGTCCATAAATGTCCTGATATAAAGTAGTTATTTTCTTGGAATCTACATTGCAATATTTTGGATATGGGTAATTTTGAAATTAAATGACCCCCCTATCATGACATTTCCTTCAAACTGTCATATGAAATCCACTGATTTTAGAGACTTGTGTCATTATGGTGCAAAGCTTTTTCCAGTAATCCTTCTAGTTCTATGAAGGCTTCAGTATGGTAGTATTTATTTGCGTCAAGAATTCAAGACTCAAGATTAGACATTCCATTACTGGAATAAATGGCTTGGTAGGAGAAGGTGATATGATGTAACTGTGTTTTCAGACAACACAATGAATTAAGGGCATGATAATTACATTAGAGAAAACCTTTCTCTCTCTAATGCAATATGAAACTTGGCAGTAGTAGCCTATTTATGACCACTGGCTACTGGTCAGCAAAGAAATCCTAGGGAACACATCAAGCTGCTTTCACAAATTTGTAATAAAGATGTGAAATTCAAAATTATGATCTAGATTCCTAGAAAACTATAACTGACATACAAGGGAGGGTGTATGTATGTATGTATGTGATATTTTTCATGAAGATTCATCCTGCTGGCCCAAACTGTCCCTTGTATCTTCTTAAACAATTTTCATACATATATTCATACATATCTGTCACTGAAACATTGCCCATTGATGTAACTTATAATATACATGTTTTCCATTGCATTTTTACAAGAAGACTTTGTTCTCAATAATTAAATGAATATTAATTTTATGGCTAAAGGATAAAATAAGATCTACTTCTTAGTTCTTACAAAGATTAGTGTAGAAGACAAGCCTGGGACAGGGGCCATATATAATGTTCATGAAGACCATTCTGTGTTGTACTCAATGACACTAGATCAATAGAGTTTGCTGTAAACGGATGATTTGTAAATATGTATTTGAATTATGAATATTTTATTGTTTTATTGATGAAGGAAGTTTATCTAGTGTGAAGTCCTTGACATCATATGACAATGATTCAACATAAAACATCTCTTTATGTATAAAAAGACTGCACGGAAGAATCAACAGAAGCATGTAAAATGTGGAACCATATCGAGGATATTATCCCTATTGCATAGAACACCATCTTATGGCTGAATGAAATTATTGTTATTTGTCTCAGAATTCTCTAAAATCCCTCCTGACAAATTACTTGAATTATTTCAACCCAAGGCTCTGTGGGAGATCAGTTTTACAGAACTGAACAGATTATCTTGGTAAAATAAAATATATACAACACAATGTCCATGCTTGCATGTTGTCTTTGCTTCTAAGGCTTTGGAATGGATATGATATATATTTTGACTACTTTTCCTGACTTTGCTTTCAACACTGCCACCATGTTGTTAAGGTAGAGAATCTCCTCTTAAGGTAACCTTCCGGACTTATTTTTCCATTATAACTTGGAACATTCAATTTTTATTTTTTTGCATATTCTTAATA
>JAVSBT010190312.1:0-13679 GCA_033118115.1 Pharyngocirrus eroticus | reverse complement strand
AGGATTTTGGAAATAGTGGTCAGGATACTGATGGGTCTGTAGTTGGCAGGATCTAATTTGGATTTTTTCTTGTGGATCGGTGTAATTTTTGCTTTCTTGAATTCCTTGGGCACGGTCTGTGTACTGATTGAAAGGTTGACAATGTAACATATGGGGTCTGAAAGTATTTCTGCCCCGTCTTTGATGAAGCGTGGTGGTATTTCGTCAAGGCCAGTACTTTTATTTGGTTTGATGTTTTTGAGTTCTTGTAGTATCAGGTCTCTTGTAGTATTTTGAAGTTTTAGTCTATTTTTGATGCCTTTCCCTTCGTAATGTTTTTGTGTTCTTTCTATATTAGAAGTTGGTGAAGTAGGAGGAAGTTCCGCAGATAAGTTAGAGGCAACGGTTGTGAAAAATGAATTGATGTGGTCAGCTACAGTCAAAGAATCATGGCATAGTTCATCATTGATATTCAAAACAATGTTCTTGCTATCTTTGGATTTAGATGAGTATCCCAATTGACTTAAGCAGGACCATAGTTTTTTTGGATCATTTTTGTGCTGCTTGATTTTTTCTTTGAAATAATTTGCTTTCTCGTCTTTGATCTTTTGTTGAGTGATTGATCTTTGTTCACAGAATTCTTTTGGCAGTATTCATGGTTGAAAATAGCAAAACTTTGGCGGCCATTTTCTCAGCTTTATAAATGTTGTTGTTATTGGTATCAATAATTAGACATTTTTGGTTATCAAACTGTGGGAATGTAATGAATTTTTCAGGGTTTGTGTAAAACAATATTTAGAAACTTCATACAGAAGCTTTTTTTGAAAAGATATTTTTTACTATGTTTTTTGATGACATTTTTGTTCAAATATAGGCAATTTTAGCTATTTTTTGACACAATATTGCATTTTTTTGTAAAAATATTTTAAATTTCTCAAAAAAAATTATGAACTATTTGAGGTATTACATAAATGTATAAGATGTGCAAAAATGGTTAATATACAGCTAATAATAAAAAATATTGAAATTAACCGGCTTACCTACCCTTAATACTGATGTTTAAAGTTACTGTGGGAAAAAGGTTACAGAATGATAGTGTACATGTATACATTTAAATAATGAATTTAATGTTTGCATCTTGATGGTACTCTAAACTTTTACATATTTTCCCATAAAAGGTAATGAAGATTTGTACCAAATACTAAACACCTGTGGAAACCAACATGAACTTAGAGTGGACTTAGAAGACTTTGATAAAACAACAAGATATGCCAAGTATTCAATTTTCATCATTGAAAGTAGTGCAGACAATTACAGGCTAACATTACAAGGATACTCTGGAAATGCAGGTATACATATATCTTTGAATTATAGCTCATTTCAAAATACAAATTGTGAGAGATATAGATCCCACTATAAACAGAATTTCTCGAAAAAGAATAATGCAGTCACATGTAGAACAGTGCAGTTATATGATAAGCCAGGTTTTTTCCACACTTTTCTACCAAACATTTTTTTTCTATGATTATCCCCTTATTGAATTAAGTCTTCTTGAATCATTGGTATGCAATATCATCAAATTTGCCAAAAAAGGCCAATAATAATAATAAAATCATTTTTTTGGTTGAAAATTCATGAATATCTATGAAACATGAAATCGAAACGACTCCGGGCCGATCTTGAAAAAATAATTTTGGATCAAACAAACTTGATCGCTTCTTTTATGTTCACTACTTCCAGGAGCAAGGATTAAAAAACATAAACCAATACTTTTACAAAATCACCTATTGATACTTATTAAGGCGTTACATTTTAAGACACCCCCTGCATGTTTTTCTTGATCTCATTTATTTTCTGTTGCCATTTTATAACTGTAACTGTCCAATTTTGTCTAAAATTGATAATTAAATGTATTTCTAGTAAATAACTATTTTCTTAAAAGCAGAGTTTGATTTATTGCAAAATATGTAAGGTGATGCATTTAGATGAAAAGTTTTATTCAGTATGTATGAAATTTGCCAACA
This sequence comes from Pharyngocirrus eroticus, assembly GCA_033118115.1. Lineage (NCBI taxonomy): Eukaryota > Metazoa > Annelida > Polychaeta > Saccocirridae > Pharyngocirrus > Pharyngocirrus eroticus. Next base: position 11,676 of record JAVSBT010190312.1, on the reverse strand, counting down.
CAATGGCCATAATTATAATTGTGTCTTTACAATATCATAACATAACCCAAGGACAACCAAAGCATGGCACTTAAATCTTGAATCAACTGTCAATAGATCACTTTAACCTCCTTGTCATTATTGTTACCCTTTTCACACGCTGCTTTTCAGGTGATTCACTGACTTACCATAATGGGGAGGAATTCTATACCTATGATAGAGATAATGCAGACAACTGTGCTTATGCTTTTAAGGGAGCATGGTGGTATGAGAGCTGCCATCAGTCCAATCTCAATGGTCTTTATTTGCGTGGTACCACTACTGAGGAACAATATGGCAAGGGAGTCATCTGGACAAAATGGAGAGGTCAATCATACTCCTTGAAGTTCACAGAAATGAAAATAAGACCTAAATAGTGAAAGATGAACCACTGAAATACTGACATGAAATCAGTCAAATGTAACTCTTTCATGCAGCTTTGACATTATTTCATTTACAATTTATTTCAATTTAATCACATTAATGTAATTACTTTAGTTAGAATTATAGAAAAATGACCTTTACAGAGAATATTGTGTTATTCTTAGATACTTGAAGAAAGTTGCATAATAAGTTGATAAAAAGGTAAGCCTAGAAATAAGTAATGTTTCATGCTGTATATTTGCACTTAATGACCTTTTTTAGAGAGGTTATTCAATCTAATGTTGTCCTGTATTATAAGAAAATCTGTGCTGTTTAATTCTTGCAAGCACTAGACTGTGAAACATCTGCATGCTTGTATTAAGTTAAAGTTAAAAAAAAAGTGAATATTTACTGAAATCATGTTGCCTTCATGACTCACCATAATTATGATAAGATTTTTATAATTGTTTATGAAAAATGTTCTCTTGTTTCATTGTGAGGTCAACTAGATCACTTTGATATGACCTCTTCAATATTGAAAATGTATTTAAAAAATCTGTCTGCATTTCTAAAGGTAGAATGTATCATTTTTTTCCTCTGCAAAACTCCAAACTCTTGTTACTAACTAGGAAAAGTAAGATCTCTCTATGTTCAAAGTATAAAAAACTTACTTATTTTAGCTACAACCTATAATTAAAAGTGACATGAATGTCTGTATTTTCGTAATTTTGTAATAGGAATCTCCCACAAGCCTTCATAACATATTTAGCAAGAGGTGTGTACGTGTGTGTTCTTATACATGTGACATACGACAAACACCTGCTGGATGTTTTGGTTTTTTGATAGCTTAAAAGTGTAGAAATTGATGTCTTAAAAAAAGGTAAACATTTTTTTTTCACATCTTAAATTGAATGCTGTACAATGTAAGTGCTATTTAATTGTAGCTAAGGATGTCCTTGAGCCAAAAATCTTTATGGGTTAATTTACAGAAATGTTACATTTGGCATGCTGAAATGCAAAAGAAAAATTCTAATGTTTCTGTGAAAGAATGTTTTACTCAATATATACATATATTTAGGAGAGGGATCCTCATGTGGTCCAGCTCCCAAGGGTTTAAATGATATTCTAAGGCCGGCTCAAGTCTACCATCAAAATCACCACAGTATCCGAAATTTCCATCACTGTGCCTTTCTTTGACACATTATTTCAATATACATGTATTCAATACTGGAACTCAGGAGACAGTATTTTTTCATCAGTAATTAGTTGCCAAAGCCACATTGTCAGTGTAGCAACTTTCAACATTAAAATCTATATGTACGATAATATGTGTATCTAAATTTCAAAGAAATTTAAAGTAATTTATGGAACATGTTGATATTACTAGGTGGCGATATGTTGCCTTTTTTTCTGTTCCCTTTTATCATGTGCAGTTGTCCTTACTTTATGTATCTCAGAAGGATCAGACTTAGTTTTTGTCCAGCAGTAAACATTTTCTTTCCCTCCCTGCCCACCCCTTTTCTTTAGCCCCCCTAGTGATTTTTTCTTGTTTCTACTTGTATTCCTTTAGCGTATTAGGCGCCACTCAGAATGCATTTTGTTAGGGTTTTCGATTTTATTAAAATATTTTTTTAACATAGGCATTTGCAACGAAACTAGTGTTTAGCTTGTCAACCAGAGATTGGTTTTAGATGTTTTGGGCACAAAGACAGTGAGAAATGCAGCTGAATGTGCCGAATGGAAACAGTTCTGTGATGCCTTTAATTTGAAATAAATAAAACGATGTGAAGTTATTATGTGAAGCAGTGAACAGACAAAAGTTATGAAAATATGCAGGATGGAATTTAATTTGTTCATTTAAAGAAGAGTAGTGACATTGTGACACATGTATTGTTTGTTTAATTTCTATTATTTTGTCAGGAACTTCCTCAAATTAAGCCAAATGAATAAGTGATACTGTGTGTCATGCTGGCATAAATAGTGCACCTTGTGTGCAAACCTTCATATAATTTCATTTTCTTTGCTATACTGCATTATGTGAGCATGAGAAATAGTTTACAAAAAAACCCATTTTTTCCATGCCAATATTTTAATCATATATGTCTTGACATCATATCATTACTTGGCTCGCACTGTTCTGGATATGATTGTGACAAACTAGATGGCTTGCGTGTAAGCTAAGAACATCAAGTCGCTATTTGAAAAAAACCTTCTATCACACGACTGCTGAAGGATTATGTACCTTTGTCAATGAATGGTGCAATGTGGCAGTGAACAATAATGTATTTTGCTAGATTTATGCCATATATATATAGTCTATAGTCTTCTCTGATAAACGATACAAAACATTTGTTTAAATACATGGCCAGATTCTATGTCTCCACTCAACTGAAAACACGCATGTCCCTGTATTTAGCAATGTAAACGTGGTGTTAAACTACTATTTACAAGAATGTTTCAATATCCTAAACAGTTTTGATCATATCAAATATTCCACTTATCAATATCACATGTTTCCTTTGATTGGAGCACTCGTCCATTTGAAACAACGGAATACAATTAGTGACACAAATCATTGATTGTGTCTTATGGATGTAAGTTTTATTACTTCAATTCAATTTTCACCGAAAATGGAGATACATACGAGAAAATGCAAGATTATGGAACTCTTTTGCCAATTTTCTATAATTAAACGTTAATATGCTTTTGACTTATTTTACGGCCCAGTGCTTAGGGTACCAGTGAGCCTTTATCCGCCCCTGCATGCATATGAGAAAGCAGTGAACAATCACTATACTAGATAAGTTATTTTTAAACAACTTTGCTTTATAAATAGTCTCGATTTTTTAGCTTGAAATTTGTTTCATATAATGCAAACTTTCAACCACAAGGAAGGCTTCCCATTCAAGATGGATGGTGAGTACCCCATGAATAAAGCGCTTCCTAATGTACGGAAAGGCTTCCTAAATTCAAATACCTTGCAACCTTTCTTCATTATGTGTTGTAAAACACTTCCTAAAACTTTCCGTTCTGCATAAATGTACCATCATTATAACTTAATTCTGAATATCTTCCTGGTCATAACATTGAAATATCTTGGAAAAATGTTTTGATACCTAATACTAAAATACGTCTTAATAACCTACAATGCTTCTTTTAGTGCCTTGCAACACTTCCTAATAAAAATGTCCCACTCTGTATTTAAATATCTTCCTAATCAACCTTCCTAGGTGACAGAGATTCATAGTTCATTCTGATTGTGTTCATCATGAAGGCTGTCAGCATATTTCTCTGTGGTCTTGTTACTCTTGTCATGCTAAGCCCTAATTTGGCACAAGATACCACTTCTCCCGAGCTTCAGATTAAGCAAGATTTGAGTATGGAGATCCTTTATGAATTAAAAGAAAACTCGAGGACCTTTGGCATGTATTTAGAAAAGATGAATGCAATCGAAAATAAGATGAATTCAGTAGTAAGCAAAATGAACTCTTTTGAAGTAAAGATGGATTCAATCGAAGGAAAGGTGGATTTAGTAGAAAAAAAGGTAGATCTGATGGAAAACAATATCAATTCAACAAACAATGTGATTGATTTCGTAACACTAACAACCAAAATGAATTCTTTGGAAAGCAAAGTGGATTCTGTAAGAACCAATATGAATTCAGTATCGTCCAGGACCAGCACAACTTACACTAAAGTTAATTCATTGGTAAGCAAAGTGGATTCTGTAACAACCAAGGTGAATTCTGTATCATCCAGGACCAGCACAATATACAGTAAAGTCAATATAGCAAATAATCAGCTTGACTCTATGTATCGTCAATGTGCAGAAGGTAAGAACCCAACAATTAATATTGAAATAGCACACTCTTTCTAAACATGAATGCAATGCAGTCTTATTTTAACAATTATCGTCATCATTTTCTTTATATGGTGTCATTCAACATGCGGATCTAGGAGATATCTTTTATCCAAATGACATTTATTTTGTAGAAAATATTATTCAACTTTTGAACAAGTTTTTTGAGAGAAGATTTTTTACCTCACACAATGTTCCTGTCCTCACTAGAAGCCTTGATCACGTAAATGATCCTTATTGTCTTATTACATATGGATCTTGGAACCAATAACAAATTTGCTGACATTTATTTTGTTGTTTGACACTCTAGAGCAAAAATTGCCCAAGTCAGTTTTTGACATTTTGAGATAATTCTTCATTTATAGTGATATGAAAACTTTAACCAGTGGTCTATTAATTTTACAGATTGTTCTCAAAATTTGATTCTTTATGATGCCCAGCAATTTCCTCAGAGGAAACCAATTGTCATCTCATGGCTGATAATATAATATATATAATAATATAATACAAAGAATTTATATAGCGCCTTTACTAACTAATTGTCATAATCCTGTACTTTGTATTTTCATTTATTTCAGGGGAACCTTGCAATTGTATGGATCTAAAAAGAAAAGGCTTTACTAAGAGTGGTATCTACACTGTCTCTGTCCCTGTAAGTAATAACCGTTGCATCACTAAACCAATTGAAGTCTATTGTGATATGGTAACCGACGGAGGGGGATGGTTGGTAAGTGAAATGTCTTTTTTGATACACTAAATCAATTCGGCAACCCCATCTTGAATCAATTGCTATTGTTATGTCCTCTCTATATTTATAATCAGGTATTTCAAAGAAGAAAAGATGGATCTGAAAACTTCTACAGGAGGTGGAATGATTACCAGAATGGATTTGGGAGCATGCAAAACGAATTCTGGCTAGGTATTTAAGCTCACAGATTTAGCTCTATAATAATATTATGGTTTCCTATTCTTTGTGATAAAGGATGTAAAAATGCCTAATATGCCTCCTCATAAAAGTATAACAAAAGATCTCTCTTGAACAAATGGTAGTCACTTACCAAAGTCACAAAAAAACCAAATTGCAAGTGAATATATTTTGTAAATATCAAGCAATAGATATAAATTTTCTTCTTGATACATATTTCAATGTTACCTTGTAACATTCTGTGATCAAGGGGACTGACATATGAAGTAATTTTGTGCACATCATATCGATAAACTTGCTAACAGTAACAGTGAAAAAAATATTTTTTATTTTTTATCTTTAATATATTAAACTGTTACTATAATTATTTACTATGAATAGCTGCAATGATTTTACAGTAACTTAAAGGGAGGACGAGGGTCTAATTGCCTTTTTTGATATGTACGAACGATGTCCCACATTATCATTTTCAATGGGGAAAAAAAGCTATGAAAGCATACTGATAGTGAAATATGAAAGTAAACTGATAGTCAAAAAATATTTTGTATATCTTTAGAGGCCACGTGGATTTTTTTTTATTTTCAGAGATAAAAAAACTTAAAAATATCTTTTAGAGCATTTTTATAATATGGCTTGAATATCCTCCCCAAGAATTGTACCCCTTTTCAAAATAGAGATACGACTATTTGAAGGGGTAAAAGTCACTGAAAAAATGTGCCATTTTGAAAACTACCAGTTTTCAGCCCCCTTTTGTCATTTCAAACAGCCATGACTTTGTTTTGAAAAGAGATGTAGTCATAAAAATCACAAAATATCTCATAAATAAACCTGCTCTAAAAGAGTTTTTATTTTGTATCCTATAAATTAAAAGTGTCCAGGTGGCTCGAAAAATGTGAAAAATATGTTTCATTTTTTTTCTTTTTTTGGTGTTTTTCTAAATGTAAAGTCAATTGCAGAGAAATTTGAGTGATATCAAGCTGTGGCTCAGATTGTTAAAGCTATATATTCCATAGTAATATTTTTCATTGAAAATTATGATTTCGTGCATATGAAAAAAAGCAATCAGACCCTCGTCCCTCTTAGTTCTGATGTTTACAGTTAGTTACTGTGAAGAAAAAAACGTTACAGAATAACAATGTACATACATTTAAATAATCAATTTAATTTTTGCATCTTGATGGTACTCTAAACTTTTGCATATTTACCCATAAAAGGTAATGAAGATTTGTACCAAATACTTAACACCTGTGGAAATCAACATCAACTTAGAGTGGACCTTCAAGATTTTGCTAATACAAGAAAATATGCCAAGTATTCGACCTTCAACATTGCAAGTAGTGCAGTGAATTACAAGCTAACATTAGGGTCATACTCTGGAAATGCAGGTATACATACATCTTTGAATTCTAGCACATATGATATCATAATACAAATTGCGAGAGATATAGATAACAGCATTTCTGACAGAATATATGCTAAACAAAAATATAAACACATTACTTTACAAGTTCCATGTCAATCAAACAAGGTGATTCTGTAAAATTTCCAATTATTATTTCCAATAATTTTAAAGTAAATTTGTTTAATATAGTCAAATGGAAAGAAAGTTCAAATTGTCTCAACTATTACAACTTAGAATAGTTTGTTATGCATTTTTGTCAAGTAAATAAAAACAACCCCCTGCATATTTTTCTTGATCTCATTTATGTTCTGTTGCCATTCTATAGCCGTAACTGTCCAATATTGTCTAAATTTGATGATTAAATGTATTTTTAGTAAATATTTGTTTTCTTAAAATAAAGAGTTTGATTTATTGCAAAATATATAAGGAGGTGCGTTTATATTTTTGTTCAGTATATATGACATTTTTCACAAACATTGATCATGGAGTATTTTTATACCATAACATAACTCTATTACTGTTCAGCAATCTCAAGGATAACCATTCATGGATTATTGTTACATTTTTAGGTGATTCACTGGCTTACCTTAATGGGCACCAATTCTCTACCTATGACAGAGATAATGATGCCAATCCAAACAACTGTGCTTATACTTGGAAAGGTGGATGGTGGTATAACAGCTGCCATTATGCAAACCTCAACGGTCTTTATTTACGCGGTACCACTACCGAGGAATTTAAAGGAATCACATGGAGCGCATTTAGAGGCCAATCCTACTCCTTGAAGTTCACAGAAATGAAACTAAGACCTAGATAGTGAAAGATTTACAATTTATTTCGATTTTATCACATTACTACAAGTACATTAGTGAGAATTACTTAATCAAATAACCCATATACAGAGAATATGGTGACAGTATGTATGTATGTAAGGGTGTAAGGGAGGGTGTATGTATGTATGTAAATCTTTATTTAACCTGGATAGCTCAATCAGCAAAAGCTGGTACATGGGGTTCAGGGTTTCGAAAAAAAATGAAATACAGGAGCAAAGTACATTATAGGTAAAAACATCAAATTCTATAAGTTACATTAAAAAGATGAATACACCAATGACACTAGAAACATTTCAAAATTCATTGTTGTTGTAACATGTGCCTAATATACAGGTTTTTAAAACAGTTTATGGGTGCTTTTCTTAAATCCTGACAAAAGCTATTGAATAAAACACTGCCTCGGTATTAAAAAGTTTTCTTTAAAAAAATTGTCCTGGGTTTTGGCAGATTCAGATTACCATTAAAAGAAGCACAGGTTGAATAATAGCTGTTGTTTATAGTGAAAAAAACAGTCAGTATTATCATTAAAAAAATAATAGAATTAACACAAATCCGAAATGTTATTTTTTTTTAATTGCAAATTTTGAGAAAAACAAAGTTATTATAAGATACCCAGAATGCCAGTTGAATACGGTGGGAAATAAGAAATGAATGCCTACATTCTGTTTTTTGATACAAACAAAATGATAAACTTAGAAAAAAAAAGAAATATTGAAATTTTGAAAAAAAAGGTTCCAACCCATTAGGTTATACACGAGGCAGCTTTTTAAATATAAAGTAAAACTTGAGACTGCAGACAAGCACAGCTAGGAAAAGAATGAATTACCTGTGAAGAAACAAAATAATGACTAGACAATAAGAACAAAACATGTATGCATAATCCAAGCAGCATTGTATTTAGAGGACATTTTTAAAGCTTGTACTTGCAGCTATATGAGGAATTATTGTATAAAAAAGAAGTCTCTATTGAAAAAAAAGAACACAAGTAAATCTGAAACCTTATTTAGAAAATATATTACATATTCATCATCATCAGGGTATCGGTGTTTCCTTATTTATTATAATGGAAAAGCTTTTTAAAAATTATTACAGATAAAAGAAAGAATAAAAACTGTTAAATATAGCATACCTGATGGATTAAGGAAAAATATAATTATAGGAGTTTAAAAGAAAGATCGTGAATAACATATCTGGCAATCAATGGTAAATCAGTTATAACAACAGGGGGAGGAGATGGTATACTGCTTCCCTATACTGCATACCAGCACTCTTAAAGAACCTTGTCTGAAAAATGATACTGCTGTTATTTCTCACTCAGTAACGTTATACTTCAATCAAGGGATAACTTCACCGGTCACCAACATTTACCATTAATAATTTTAAAATTGATTTGCGAACTGTAGTTGTTCCCTTAGTAACCCCTTTAACAAAATGTTTGTTTTTTCAGTATTAAAGATTGATTGATGATAATAGACTTTCCTTTTGACTAAAACACTTCCTAAATAAAATGTCCCACTCTGTGTTTGAATATCTTCCAAATTAAACTACCTGAATACTGAAATACGTGCCGTGCAACACTTCCTAATAAAATGTTTGAATATCTTCCTAATTATACTTCCTAAGTAAATGTATTCATAGTTCATTCTGATTTTGTTCATCATGAAGGCTGTGTGCATATTTCTCTGTGGTCTTGTTACTCTAAGCCCTAATTTGGCACAAGATACCACTTCTCCCGAGCTTCAGATTAAGCAAGATTTGAGTATGGAGATCCTTTATGAATTAAAAGAAAACTCGAGGACATTTGGCATGTATTTAGAAAAGATGAATGCTATAGAAAATAAGATGAATTCAGTAGAAAGCAAAATGAACTCTTTTGAAGTAAAGATGGATTCAATCGAAGGAAAGGTGGATTTAGTAGAAAGAAAGGTTGATCTGATGGAAAACCATATCAATTCAACAAACAATGTGATTGATTTCGTAACACTTTCAACCAAAATGAATTCTTTGGAAAGCAAAGTGGACTCTGTAAGAACCAATATGAATTCAGTATCGTCCAGGACGAGCACAACTTACACTAAAGTCAATTCATTGGTAAGCAAAGTGGATTCTGTATCAAGCAAGGTGAATTCTGTATCGTCCAGGACCAGCACAATATACAGTAAAGTCAATATAGCAAATAATCAGCTTGACTCTATGTACCGTCAATGTGCAGAAGGTAAGAACCCAACAATGAATGTTGAAATAGCACACTCTTTCTAAACGGTAGTTATTAAGGCAGTTTTTTATTTTAACAATTATCATCATCATGTTCTTATGGTGTCATTCAACATGCGGATCTTTTACTATCAAAATGATAATTTATGTTGTTGTTTGACCAAATAGTATGTTTGCATAGTTGCTTCCAATGGCTGTTTACATCCTATAAGCAAAATCAATTGACTCATAAAAGGGAGTCTAGAAAATTAACACTCATATAGAGCGATATGTGAAATTTAAACTGTCAAAAAGAGTCAACTGATCAACTAGGATGAGTCAAGGTAGCGAAACAGGTTAAACTCTGTTACCAACAATTTGAATTATTTTTAAATTGAAGCTCATCTGCTACTTTCAATACACATTCGTGACAAGTAAAAGTAGAATTTTTTGGTTTCAGCACTTCATTGTACATATCAACATCAATGAAAGGTCATTTTCTTTTGTACAATTAATAAACAAAATAAAAAAAGTTGAACAATCTTAAATCAACTCCTTCAATTTTTAAGATATCAAGATATAAAACAACCAAAATGTATAGCATCTTTATAGCTTCACAATACTTATTTTATGTCTAAATGTTTTTTTTCATTATTTCTAATTAGCTGATAAAAGATACAAAAATTGATCTTTTTCAAAAATGACGAAATGTGGTCAATATTTTTATCTATTATAATGAAAAAGAATTAACAGAAACATTAAGGTATAACATTAACAATGTGAAGCTATAAACATGCTTTAAATCTAGATTCTTTTTGTATTTTGATATCGTGAAAATTGAAAGAGTTGATTCCAATTTTGTGAGAATTTTGAAAATGAGGTTTTTCTTTTGCATTTGTATAGATTTTTTTTATTGCAATTGGATTTTTTCTTTTAATAATTGCTCAAGAATAAAGTTGTGATTCAGAAAATATATGATGTGGATAGTTTTCTCTAACGCTTTTATGCAACACGTTTCGTTACCTTAAGTGATGTCAAACTGACTTATAAAAAGAAGGAAGTCACTTTTGCTCAACTTGGTTGATCAGTTGATTCTTTTTAACAGACTGGACTCCCCTTGTTGAGTGAAATATCTCTGTGTTTGCAATGAAATATCATATACTTGCTCGTAGCCATCTTTTCACCAAAATTACCTTCAATAACTTGGAGCTAGTTTGAACAACTTTGGTAGGAATTCTAGGAAGTGTGGAATATTTCTTCACTGATAGGAATGTTAAAACTTTTACAGGTGGTCTGATAATTTCACAGATTGTTCCTCACAGTTTTAGCCCAAATTTGATCCTGGAAGAAAACAAATTGTCATCTCATGGTTGATATTCAAAATGTACTTTATATTTTCCTTGATGTCAGGAGAACCTTGCAATTGTATGGATCTAAAAAGAAAAGGCTTTACTAAGAGTGGTATCTACACTGTCTCTGTCCCTGTAAGTGATAACCGTTGCATCACTAAACCAATTGAAGTCTATTGTGATATGGTAACCGATGGAGGAGGATGGTTGGTAAGTGAAATATGTTTCTTATAATAATACATGTAATAATAATAATAAAAGCTTTATTTCATGAGGGTGAAACCTTTACAACGTAAGACATTGATTTTCAAAGGGCCCTCTAGAGGGTATTTACAAAAGTGAGAGAACATATACTAAGAAGTTAAAGGAAAGAAAAAATATACATTATTATATAATTATATACATTTACATCATGATATAACTATAAGTAAAGGTTATTATTTACATGTGAAGCATAAAATATGAATCGTTATATAGAGTACTTTTTAATGCTCTTAGGTAGTTTGAATTGAATGAGTGAAGCTCTAGATCACTGTTTCTTTGGTTTGTACATAGGTTATTCCATATTGTAGCGCCGGTAAATTTTCCCAATGTTCTTTGTCCCAGAAAAGTTTTACATTTAGGAATGTACAGTTTGTTGTTGACACTTTGTCTGGTAAAATCAGGCAGCAAGGATGATAACACTGTCAAAAAAGCGGGATCATATCACTCCCATGATGAAGGAACTTCATTGG
>JAVSBT010190090.1:0-13680 GCA_033118115.1 Pharyngocirrus eroticus | reverse complement strand
TTTTATAAAGAATGATTATTTGGGACATATGTTAGTGCATATCAAAAAAAGCAATTAGACCCTCATGACGCCTTAAGAAGAACACAAAGCATTTGTATTTAATGAACTAAGTTACATGGCTTTCAACTTGCCTAGTATTAGTATTGGCGATGAATTAGACTTTATTTACAAATTACATACAACAAAGAGAACAGGATTTGAAATAGGTGCTCTTCCCTAATTTTTCATTCAATCTTGGTTAACAGCCTAGAGGAGTGACAGACCTGTTCTAGGAAGAAAATTGTGACACAAAAAAAATTGACAAAAAGATCATCTTCCCTATCCTAATCCTGTTATGGTGAATATCTATTATACCAAATAGTTTTTTCTATTTCCTTATTTCTTACATGAAACAGTGTACCTATTGTTTCAGTTTTCTTTGTTTGATTTTGTCATTTGCCAATAAAATCTAGTAAGACCACATGCTCTCTATTTTGTAAAGAAACTGAATAATATGATGTAAGATGGAACTCCTATATAGAGACTTCTCACTGCTTGTCACATAAAAAAGAACCTAGAAACATGCAGAAAGAAATTAATTTGTCCTGAAACCCAACCTCCAGCCATGAGGACAAAATGTCATGTCTCTTTCCTACTGTGTAAATGTTCTCTATTGATGTAATATGCAACAGATGTTAAAAGCATCGCTAGGATTCAATGCTAAGTAATGCAGCTAGACTTGTCTCATGTGTAGACAAAAATGATTTGAAGCTAACACTGAAAGTATAGGGTCATAGTCTTGCATTGGATATTGGATTGCATTGAATCCATGTGGATTTCTACACATGTTAGCTCTTTAGATTCTGCCAAAGTACTGAGTGAAGATACAACCAACATGGTGTGATATTCACAACAAAGCTGTTAGGAAAATCTACAGACCAATTTATTCCAAGTACAGTAGTCAGACAGTATCATATGGGAATATACAGACATTGCAAATGATACCATACACACAGAATGCATACTGACATGTTTGTATATATGCATGCAGTATTCTAGGTAGGTTTTACAATTGAGATTTGTCTGGGTTCATATATTTTCCTGGGGGATCATAAATTTTAAATATCTACACTCCTGTCATTGGCATTCAATCGTGCTTGGAAGTTCAGGTGATATAATTCTGGGTTAGTATGTCAGACTGACATATTCATAGTCATGTTGATTGATACACGAATAGAAAGTGTTGTATATTTCGTCTAGCCGTCTAGTATTGATTGAGCCATATTCCTTTACATCTCCATCAATATAATACTGTTTGACAACTACTACTTTGAACTAGACAAAAACATTCCCATTTATGATTTTTTGTTAGAGACCCATTCATAATATACACATAACATTACTGTATATAAAAAATCTGCTGCTTTTACATACTAATAATACAAAACGGGGACTGATCTATGATCCATATAGGATCACATCACGATAAGATGGCCCCTGATGATGGGATAGGAGTGTTTGAATTCAGAGGAAGAGAGGGGGGAGTCATCTTTCTTTATCTCTTTTCAATGAGTTATCATGCAACTATTGCATTTCCTATTCACAGAACTGGGGTAAATGAATAAGGTTCCAATACGGAAATCAAAATCTCAGCAATACTGTTTTATCATTATTTTCTTACCAATAACAATTCAAAAAAATATCTTGGTATAACTATAGGCTGATAGCAATGATAAACTTATATACAGTATACAATCAGTATACCTGAATGACAGGTACTGCATATAATGACTGCAGGCAATCAAATACAGAATTCTCTAAATGTATACAAAGAGTGATCAAGTTTCTCAAAGGTAAAGATATCCAATGAAACACTTGTTAAATGTTTCATATTTGACAGGTGTAGAACCTGTTTACATTAGAAAGTCACCTAAAAAAGATAGAAGTGTTTATACAAAACAATACAGTATTGTCAGTAATAGATGAATAGGCAGTATGGCTGCAGTACCCTAGGGAAATCTATACAGGGATAATTATAGTATCATTTGAAACAAGATAATGCAATAGTCCAATAAACCTTAGGACCAAAGATGCATATCATTTGGCATGTGATAGTTAGGGTGGTATGTGTGTGGAGTGAGGAAGGATGATTTTTTTAAACTCAATTTTATTGGTTTGGGGATCTGATTGCAGAGTTGTGACTGTGAGTTCACAACCAGAAAGATGATAATGAATATTTTCTTTCACTATTTCTTAGTTGTTGTTTTTAAAAATCAATTTTTCAAAACTACTTTATCTCACATATATTCCCTTCACATTTAATGAACCTTGATCAATAAGAGAATACAATCAGAATAATATACTCAATAGCTACTTGGCTTGGATAAGTTATAATCTGTTCAAGTATGAACTTCTCTACAATAACCAAATGCTGTAATATTATAAATACTAATAAATCAGTTGTGGTGAGGTCATCTTAAAGCTGAGAATTCAATGTTTTGATAATGTTGGAGATATGGTAATTCTTTGTAATTATTTTCATAACAATCAAAATGTAAGAATTATTACTCTCTTTTCACAGCATGCACTCCAATATATGAATTATGACACAAGTGTATATTGGCATGTGAATTTTGCATCAGAATATGCTCCAAGGGACATCTTTAGGCTATAAGCTATGATGGTGCCCCTTACTCTGTAAATAGAAGCTTTCAAATACTACTAGCTAGAGGCAACAAATTACTTCTGAAAATGCATTAACTAATTCTAATAATAAATTCAATTCTAATAGAAAGTACATATTAAGCTTCTTGGCTACAAGTTTTAAGCTAATCATTTAATTTGTCAATGTCAAATGCATTTGCTGGTACATTTGACTTTTTTATTTTGTTCATTTGCTATTTGTGTATACAAAAAAGACCTTGCCTCATGTTCTGCTCTTGTGCAGTGTATGTCTATACATAATATTGTTATAAGACTGAATAAATGAATGGATAACACAATTCAACATATATCATCCATACAATCATATCCCACACACAATGAAATTTCAAACCTATAATTCATTCTTCAATTTGAAAATAAACTTTAAAAGATAATCTGTAAATTGCAGAACCAATAACGAAAGACAGATGTGGCACATAGAAAGAGGAAAGAGTTAATTACTGGTATAAAATGGAGTAATTAATGAATTCTCAAGGCCAATCGATTCAAGACCTACTGAAGAGTTGTATCTTTCATCCTTGAAAGTTGTAGCCTTTTTTTTCAAAAGCAATAGACCATATCCCATTGTGTCTCTCACTTGAGCTGTTTTATTGGAGTGAACCATTCAAGTATTGTCACAGTAGAATAAGTACCACAGGCTGGTTACTACTGATAGTGTACAAGAGCGGTGGTGTCAGCAGAAAAATTCAGATATTTGAAAGCTTCAATGAATTATTCAATGTTATAACCTGGATACTTTATTAACTATTTTCAATGTTTGAATTGGGATTTCAGTAAAAGGTAAGACACCGAGCTAATAGAGTAAAGTATTAGACTATATGAACTTACTAGTAAAACAGTTTTATTACCAATCATGGCATACTGCCATTTGAAACGGATAAGTACAACAGAAATGTACATTGAGATCAGCTAGACCTTTGTATTGTAAGGTAACAAAGTTTTACACCCTAGGTTAACATGGTGAAAGTGTATATAAACATTATCAAAGGTAGATAGATTTCTCTGTAAAGGCTACTTGATTCATGTAAGGTGGGTTTTATTCCTACTTGGACCTGTTTTGTTATTGCCGATATTGGCCAATCATTTTATCTACTAGTACATTTACATAAAGAAACATCAAGCCTGATTAGGCTGAACTTTGTCACAAAGTTTGAAGTGTATGTTTGTGTTACCTAATAATCAAACCAAAACATATACCATAAAGAAGTGACATTTACGGCAAGAGTTGTTCAATCAGGGTGTTAAAAAACTCACATGAGAAAAGGACTCACTCAGGTGAGAGGATGACTGAGTGAGAAAACGGTGTTGAGTTGTTAGAAAATCTTAACTCTATTTTCATTGTCTGGGGGATATAAACTTAGTCAAACCACAAGATATTCAGGCGGTTGGTGAATGACAAAATACAAGGATCTCTGTAGGCTACCGTTTATTGAAATCAACATATTGAAATGGTATGTACTTTGAACAAGTTTTGAATTGAAGAATTAATCATACAGAAACAGCATGGTCTAGGTTGAGAAAAGTGAATTTCATATAATACTTTTTTTTTCATTCATGTAATTTTGAATCATCGGACATACTGATCAAACTGTTTTAAGAAATTCAAAAAGAACCACACTCATATAAAGGTGAGATTTTTGACAGGCGAACCTTAGCATGAATTATATATCCTCTATTTGATTGACAAACCTCCATACAAAACTCAAAATAATTAATAATTTGAAAAGGTGATAACCATACAAGAAGGAAAGTGACAGTAGGTCTACTTCTGCTGTATCTCAATTCTAAAAAAAAACGATGATAAAAAATATTCAATTCTATATAAAACCTCAATTTTAGATAAATATACCTGAAGTATATCTATACAACCAGTACCAGCTGACAATTTTACATTAAGAAGCAAGAAAGCTACTCTGAATAGGTTCATTTTTGAATTTATTAGCAAATTCTCGTTGTTAATTACAACATCTTCAGGCAATAATTATTGCCTGAAGATGTTGGAGTATATCTATACATTATAAGTTATTAGATCTGAAGAAAATTCATGGTGAGAAAAATAGGTCAACTCTTATATATCCATTAATAATTGGATCTAATCATTTTATAATCAACAGAATTTACACAATAAATGAACACAAATACAACAGTAAATGTTGTATTGCATGTATAATGGTAGTTAATTGTATACTTCAATAACTTGAATACATCTGTTCAACTGTACAAAACTCCTCACAAAAGAAACCTCTATATTTCAATATCAATATTATGAAATATTCATATCCAGGCACCTGATCAAATCATACATGAAACTAACTTAAAAACATGTTTAACTTGCTTGATACACTGTGGAGACTAAAATTTACAACAAATGTTTGTTCAATTTATCATATGAATTGTGACCGCAAAGGAATATATCTAGTAAATGTCAATAAAATTAGAATGTCAGTTATAGCCATTATGTTGGTGACACAAAAGCTATATAGACATCTTGGAATAGAATAGAATGGTCTGCAAAAAAAAATCTAGCTTTCATGGCAATTAATGAGAAATAAAATCTTCCCACCTTTTAGGAAACCTTTGCAGGTGGATAAGGCCTAAACTTAGACACACTTTGAATTTATTCAAAAACTTTTGTAACATTGCTATTGGCCAGTGTTAGACACACTTTTTGAATAAAAAAATTCTTCATATCAATGTTATAAAATAACGGTATGCATCGATAAAAAATGTGCCTATCATAAACATGATAAATGTATGTTATAGGTCTCATCCCTTGCCAGGCAGGAGTAAACACAAGGACAAGTCTGGGTTCTATATGGGCCACAAGATACTGATTGTAGGTGTTCCATGTTGATTTGTAGGA
Source organism: Pharyngocirrus eroticus (assembly GCA_033118115.1). Classification (NCBI taxonomy): domain Eukaryota; kingdom Metazoa; phylum Annelida; class Polychaeta; family Saccocirridae; genus Pharyngocirrus; species Pharyngocirrus eroticus. The sequence goes on along the minus strand of JAVSBT010190090.1, from coordinate 8,114 downwards.
ATGTTTTCCTCTCATCCCCTGTCCAAGCAGTTTATTCAATATGCCTTTAGTGTAAATTACATGTAATGAGACTGGAGCAGCCTGTCCTAAACTAAAGCCTGGGGCATAAGATTTGGGACACTACAGTTTTTCCTCCCAATGGGTTTATTATGAGACTGGTACCCGTGCCAAATGCTTACAATGACATCTTATCTAGGTAAATTTAGTTTAGGCTATAAAAACAGAAAGATAAGCTCAATCACAAAAACAGCATCAATTAACTCAGTTACAAAAACAAAAACAAAAATAGTCATCAGCTGCCATAGTCACCCTAGTCTAAATAAATGCATGCCAAACACCTTGCAATACAGTTCCTATATATACACCATCAAGTATAATTATAGTACTTCAACACTAATTAGTCACTACTGAAAATATATAAATACTTAAATAGCCTATAATCAAATCACCCACTGACATTTCCCATCATGTATTTTAGTGGTATTTTTCATATGGGTATACATGGTAATTACTAGTGTTTTATACTTTCAATACATCCTGATAAAAATGCATAAAATTCGATGATTATCAGTGCAAAATTGTAAACACATCACTTGATATGATTAATTTATGAATATATTGGTTCATGGTGATACGCCACAATGTTTGGTGCGTTACAATTATCCTGTTATACGAAAATAATGAATCAGACTTTTCCAATCCAGTTCTGTTTGACTAGTGGTAGAGTTTGACTTTCTTCAAATTACCAAGAATTTGACACTATTTTGGACCTTTGTAAATTTTGTTGACCAACGCTTGTGAACACATCTCAGGTTGCATGGGTAGCACAAAGCTGCTAATAAATAATGATCAAAGTCAACCCTGTACAAATATGGACAGTTTTCCTTAAATGTAATGGTGATACTACAAGAAGGAGGGTATTTTCACATGAAGACACATCTTGTGTAACTCATGAGGCCTATATGTAAAGCTTTAACTGGATTGTGTAGCCTTTGACTTCTAAACCATGATGACCGTTAAGTGCATAACAAAGTGGTAATCTTCATATACTCGACCTTACATTTTCTGACATTCAAATTTCATTATAGATGTACAGGGACTAGTTACAAAGGTATCCTACCTATTAACATCAAATTTAAAAGGATGCAGGGTTATTAAAACCCACTTCACTTCAAATAAGTGCTTAGCAGATACAAAACAACAAAATACAATGTCATTAAAATAAAAAATGAATAAAAATACCAGTGCAAGGAATCGTCATCAAACAATTTGCATGAGAATGAAAACGTTTTGTAAGGTAATCATCTCCATCAGAATTTTTCAGAATATTTATGTTACAGCAGCCATATAGTTCTTTTTTTTCTTTTTAACAGTACTATACTCATGATTTCCTACACAACATTTGGTTGAATCTTTAATTCCCACTCATCTCCAAATCTTGGAATGTTAGGTGACCTAGGGTCAATCAATCTCCATTGTTTGATTACCACCTCTAGTGTCAGACTGAGATTTGTGAAAATTTATTTCTTTATGAATTCAAAACCGAATATTTGGGTTTGTGATTTAATTAAGCTTTTTCAATTAATCTTCTGTGTTATGTTATCAAAATATATTAATAACTCCTAATCATACATACACAGGGTTTGTTTACAGTGCCATGTAAAGTATGCATATGTCAACATTTAGCTGTCAGTCACTGGGTTAGTCAAACCATTACAAGTATGTGTGGTGCTGTTGAGGAACCAGATCAATAGAACATCTTGTTATTGCTTGATTAATTGCAAAAAAATGCAACAGTGTTTGCATGCCTTTAGTATCTAACAATTCTCCTTTATAATACTGTGTGGATACGTAGTTTCAAAATACATCAAAAATACAGATGTCGTCTTAACAAATGGGTAGAGCCGTGTTAGAAGGTTTCATTTTGAGTCACAATGCATTGTGTGATCTAGCATTCTCAGTACCTTTTAACCTTTATAGAACTCATTAAAGTTATTTGTATTTCAAGGACATGCTTTTGTCCAATTTGATTTAATTTCATCAAATTCATGCTTTTGTTGGCTATGAGAGAGGTCATTAACCACAGTACTTCAGATCCAGTGCATGTCAAGTCCAAGACACATCTGAAAAGCTTTGATTTAATTAATGTCTCTTTATCCTTTTTTTTTATATTTTCAGGTGAAAATATGAAGCAGATACCAGTCCTGTGAAGAACAAGACACATTTATGAAACAGATCTAGTAGTTCCCTCAGAAGAGAGCCATAACAAAGTAGAGTGATAATAGGAAACTTTAAGTCATGGCATGTGAAGTTATGCATCCATCTACATCCCATAATGAAATCTTGGATGAGTTGCTTCGTTGCATGGTTTGTTTTGAGTCATTCATAGAACCCAAAGTTCTTCAGTGTCAACATTCCTTCTGTTCCGAGTGCCTAAAATCATGGCACGAGAAAGGAAGTGCCTTGAACAAAAAGAACTTGCAAGTAATTTCTTGTCCAACATGTAGGGAAGATACAGAAGTCCCTAAAAAGGGAATATCAGGACTCCCAGGTGATTTCCGCAGCACTAAATTAACTGAAGCTCTTCAGCTTGTTACAATTCAAGACAAAAATGAAGGGAAAACTTGTAATATATGCGTAGCGACAGGAAAAAGTCAAGCCGCTGCATATTACTGTACTAAATGCAGTGAGCAGTTCTGCGAAGAGTGTTGTATCAAACATAATTCCAATAGTCTATTTTCTGATCACCATGTGGTGGATTTGTCAGAGACTGAAATATCGGATAAACTTTTTTGTACGAAACATGACTCAAAACCAATCAAATATATGTGCCAGGAATGTAACATCTTCATCTGTACTGTGTGCGCACTCAGTGAGCATAATGATCACGAAGTCAAAGATTTAGACTCAGGGGTTAGGTCCTATGCTACTAATCTTAGGGATTTATCGCAAAAGATAATAGACAAAAAATCAGATGTTAATGAAAAGTATGAAAAATACACAGAAATCAAAGTGCTAATGAAAGGCAGGCAGGAAGAAATTGAGGAAGAGATTGATGCACATGTGACTTCTATTTCTGAACGTATTTTAACAAGTCAGTATGAGCTGGAGGATTTTATAGGTGCTAAGAAGTTCGGAAGCAAAGATGCCATAGCTTTTAGCGTCATGACATCGTTTCAAGAAGCTGCTGGAAATGCTATCCAGAAAACAGGAGATGCTATTCTTACTAAACTCAGGGAGGCAAGAACTTCTGTTCTGGCAGAATGTTCTGAGAAACATCAAATTGTGATGCAGAAACTGAACCAGCAATTAGATAATGTTACATTCCATCTTGCCAATGTGGAGAGTTTAAGCAGTTTTTTAACCGATATACTTTTCAACAAGAAACCTCTGGAATTATTAATGGTTTATGATGACCTTATGACCCGGATATATTCTGTCCTTGAAACACCTGTCCCAGTCATGACACAGTGTAGTATTGTGACCTTCAAACCCAACCAGGAGGATTATGAGGAGTTGGGGATGATCACTGAAGAGGAGATCCCAATTGATGAATTTGTTGTCCGTCACGCATTTGCAGCAGAAGCTAGTGCATGTGCTGCCGCTAATGGAGATATAGATGGAGATGCCTGTCTGCCTGGTTTTCCTGACAGTTTTCCTGGTGAAATGTGGACCATGTCAAAGAAGTTGGATAAAGATCTAGTGACATGTAGTACAGAAAATGGTGTGACCTTGGATGACATTCAGAGAGAAGTAGATAACATGCAGTTGGCTGCTGGTGTGAATGATTCTGATAATTTTACTCCTCCAAGTGCATCATGGATGGAAGATAAAGTCCTTGAAGAAATTCTCCCAGGCTACAGCCCAATAGACATTAATCCTAACATGAAAGGGGCAGACAATAAAGTACCAGAAGAAGACCTTGACATTTCACACAGAAAGGGTAAACCAGGTCTTGTGATGGAAAGATTAGGAGTGTCCAAACCACAAGGCAAAAAGGCTAGTGGTGCTGGAAAAAAACAAAAATCTGGTGCTCAAGGTCATTCCCAACCAGAACTAAGATGGCCGACAGATGTATGCTTGTTACCAAATAATGAAGTAGTGATATCAGACTCTAGTGACAAATCAATCCAAGTGTTTAACACTGACCCAAAGCTTTGGTCTAAGGCAACCAATAAGCATGAACTTAACAAACTGGTAAAAATCCGAGCCTACGGTGGAAACCACATTGAACCGATGTGCCTCACTACAGTTTCTTCACAGCATGCTGAACTTCTTAAGTCTTTCAATTCAACAAGTCAAGCAGAAGGACAATTTGTTGCAGTGTGTGATAATAAAGATAAATGTATCAAAATATTTGATATCAAAAGTAAAGGCTCTAGCATGGCATCTTGGGGCAAGAGCTGGTTCATGCCTACTTTCAAACACCCATGTGGTATCGCCATCACTGCAAATTCCAAATGGGTGGTGAGTGATGTATCAAAACACACCATCAGTATTCACGATCCTGAGGGGAGTTGCTTACTTCAATTTGGATCCAAAGGCAAAGGAAATCATTGGTTCCAATGGCCTAAGTATATTGCAGTGGACGATTATGGAAGAATATTGGTATCTGACTGTGGTAACAATTGTATTAAAGCTTTCACTCGTCATGGGGAATTTTTGTTCAAATTTGGTGCTAGGGTTAGTATGCAAAGCCCTGGAGGTATTGCCTTTGATGGGTCAGGCAATATCATTGTGAATGACTGGCAGAAAAACTGTGTGCATCTATTCAGTCCAAACGGGCAACTAATAGAAACTCTACTAAGCTCAGAGGATGGAGTGGCCAGTCCAGCTGGAGTGTCCATTGACCACAAAGGTCAGATGGTCATCACTCAAACTGACCCACCAGCAGTTAAAATATACCAATTCAAGTAGGATCAAATCAAGTATGCAACTGCAGACTAGACAAAATTTCATTACACATACTATGTATGCTAGAAACAAAATGTATAAGTGATAAACAACAGGAAAAACTTTGGTGCAGTACTATATTTGTTAACTGTTCTATGATGATGATGATGATGATGGTGGTGTTGGATAATCAAAGCAAAATTATAAATCATGATTTACTTAATCAAAAGATAGAACCATTATTATATTACAACATAAACAGCCGGGGCCTATCAATTCTAGTTTCAAGGAGAGGAAATTTAAATAATTGCTCTCATATTATTCTAAAAATATAAATCATGTTAGAAGTAAATCAATCCATCATTGTAGTAAGAATACGTAATAAAATGCAGGTGCAATATCTTAAAATAGTTCACCAGTATGTCACTCTATTGTGTGGAAGAACATCATAGCTGTTTGATCTAACTAGTCCAACAGAAATCAATAAACATTGATTTCTGTGCATCATCTTACATCAAAGTATATTAAAATATGTTATATATAGTATGGATCTTGATTGGTCCCTTACTTGGAACAGCTCATCATCTGTGGGTTGGTGCTTTGGCATCTTATGTAAAAACGTAATTTTTTAGACCATTTTGTGCCTTGGTTATGTACATTAAAACTCCTCAACTTCAAGATAAGATTGGTACTCAGAGGCCCTCTCCCTGCAGGCAATTATAGTTGAAGAAATGTATCATGTACCCGTATAATGATTATCTGATTGAAATAATCCCTTATGTTTTCTAAAACCATACTGTATGTCATTTGAACATTCTAACTTTCAAAAAAACAATTTCCAGGAATAATAAGTGTAATTTCTGGTTCCAGGAAGTATTCCAGCCATTGTATCACATCATATAACATACATTATAAATCATTCTCAATAAAAAGACGAATACAATAGATTCATCATATTCTATCAGAAGATAAATTTTTTTCTAAAGAATACATCAAGGTTTCAATAAAATAAATCATAATTAAAATTCTAGAACAAAAGCATTGACACTTAAAACTTCTATTGAAAATGGAATGATGATGTCATCTAAAAGAAATATGGCATGAGAGTTATATGTAAGTGTCAAGGCCTACCTCTGACGATTCAAGATAATATATAATTATATCTACCATGCCTAGAGGTAAAAATGTAATGTAAAGAGAAATGTGGGCGCCTACAAAGTGAGGTATGCTTTCCGTCTTGGTGTTTACTGCATATTCACACCCTGTCTTTCTATGTGATTTACATTCAATCATTCATCATTCTTGTTCAATACCTATGCAATAGGGAATAAGCTACAATGCTTCCATGCATTATGTGATATTTATACAAGACTTAGCTAGGGATAATCTCCATGCTTTTAGATATTATTTTGCCGTTTTAATACATTTTGCGCAGATTTTGTTTATCATAGCTTATCATTTAAGAGTATAAATCCTACTAAAACAAATACTTCAGAGAAAGTTGCTCCACTTTCAAGTTATAATTCTATTTGTTTTTGAGCCATAGGGAGTTTATTTTTGAGATTACCAACCCTTTCTAGGCATATAGAGTAAAATAATGTAAAGAAAAACTAAAGTGATTCAACAGGGAAAATATGAATTACAAATCATATCACAGATCTGTGGGCTTAGAAATAATACAGGAAGTTGCTTTTTTAATACAATGCTCTGCATGAATGTTAAAAATAACATGAGAAAAAAAATCAATGGTATAGGAAGCTCTTAATTCAACCCAACTTTTGATAACATTCGATTAGAATAGTCCATGAATAACATTGACAAGTGTTTAAATTAAGAGGGAAATATTCTTATGTATAAAATATCACTAGTAGTTTTTGCTCCATCTTTTATATAAGAATTCAATATTCTCATTTAAATTTTGCAAAATACAGTAACTTAGAGAGAGTGTAAAATCATACAAACTTTTGAATGGTAATTATATTTTATTATGCTACTGTAAGGAGAACTGATTAGCCAAGAATTGCAACGATGCTTTGTTTCAGCTAAAATGATATACCACCAACTTATAATTTGTGAATCCAAGAAAAAGAAAAAAAATCCAAGTGCCTATAAAGCTTGCAGAAAATGTTTTCCTATTTCTCTTATGTATGTTTCATTGCAAAGAGTTGTACTGTTTTGTCTTAAGTTCTTTATGTAGTGTAATCATCTCATAACTGATATGGACACAGTTTGGGTAAGGTTTTTATGATAATGAGCATTTGTTCACAGACCATTCCCAAATAAATGATTTTATAAATTCTAATGAGACTTGTGTTATTTCTTTGTTTTAAATTCTAACTAGAACTCACTGAAAATATCTCCAGTCAGGAGGATTTAAATTTTACATACACACTTTTCTTATCGCTCATGCTACACAGGGCATCTATAAAATGAATCCTTGTATATTTCAAATGGAATATTAAACATGTTGCTGAATACCTTTTTTCCACTGCTAATTTAACTCTTTGTTAGTAAGTAAATCTCGCCAACATGGATATATGGCCGGATGAAAAGTGAACTGATAACAAATGAAAATAATCTGTATGACATCCTAAATAAACCATGTATAAACATTTTCAAAATAAAAATAAATTAATAAAATAAATAAATAAATGACTTACATTCCCATTTCTGTCTTGAATGATGACATGGGAGATAGAGTTCCACTTGTCAGAATGATAGATTTGACGCCATGTGCTTTGAGTTCTTGCATTGTGTGTCCAGGACTGAAACACCAATAACTTAGGACTCTACCAGTTTTATTAGTTGTTACCGAGTCCCATGATCCTGCTTTTTTCTTTTGGTTTTTATTTTCAACTTGTCTGATATGAACCTGTAATTAAAAAAATAAATAAGTGTCTTGATAATGTACAAATACCAAGTCAATCTATACATGTATGACACCTGGTGTCTAAAATGACAACTGAAGCTTCAATTCATTCTGAAACAATTTACCACTGGAGTTGATACCCTTGAAGGATTGGATATGTCAACATTCGATGAAGTAAGTAAAAAATAAATAAATTCCAATAAAAAGCATGGTTAAAACCTACATATTTCAATTAATCTACATAATTATAATCAGGGTTCATACAGCTCTGGCTATACAAAATTCAAGGGTAATCAAGACTTTTCGCGGGCTATTTTCTTAAATTTCAAGACTAAATTTCTCAAATTCAAGA
>JAVSBT010189979.1:2438-13680 GCA_033118115.1 Pharyngocirrus eroticus | reverse complement strand
TGGAAACTGCACCTGGTTACACTTTTACAACAAACGGATTCTGAATCTACAGGTTTCAACCTTTCCAACGATGTGTTAAAAGTCCATCTACCTCTTGGGGGCATTAAATTTTTCAGAATCAGTATTTGGCCACTCTACTATATTGGATTGAAAACAAGTATGGTATTTATGCTACACTACACCTCATAGTCTATGCTTATTTTGCAGTTTCTTATTGATGTAATATGGTATGACATCATTAGGATATCATCTGAATACATGATGGTCAATATGGTATGACATCATAGGGATATCATCTGAATACAGGATGGTCAATATGGTATGACATCATAGGGATTTCATCTGAATACAGGATGGTCAAAATGATATGACATCATAGGGATATCATCTGAATACAGGATGGTCAAAATGGTATAACATCATAGGGGTATCATCTGAATACAGAATGGTCAATAACAATTGTTTTTGTGAAGTGATTTTGATTGCAGCTGTTGGTGATTTGGTGGCTTTTTAACAATTTATAGTCTTTTGTAGACTATGTGAAAAGTACTTAATTTTGAAAACCCATTGAGAAAAATGTAAAACCCAGACTTCTCTTGGTATGGTATGAACACTCTGATAGGAGAACATACAGCAATTGGAGAGAAAACTTCCATCTGGTTTACGACATTCAAATAAATGTTTGTGAAAAGAAGAAGGATGTTTTTTATCAATGTTACAGTTTCCATACTCTGCCTGTCCAATTGGAGGCCTGGGATACGTCTTCATCAAAGGACATAGAAAGGAGTTCATTATCTTTCACTCTTGTAAAGAATTTCTAGTATCAAAAGATTTGGAAAATAGGAATTTGATTTCACAAATAAGACTCATGTCTGTTAAATGTTTTGACCTATGAAGAAGTGTTTTTTCATGATAACGTGATACTAGAATCATATCTTTTATAGAAGGGTAGGGATAAGTTATTGGTTTTATATTTCTGATATAAAAAATCCCATTGAACTGATTTTACATGGCCTGAATTGATATATATTTATTTTTATTAGGAACTTTTAGTGCAAGAAATGCAAATAAACACTTTATGGTCAATCATTTGAAATATATATTATTTTACACAGAATATTCAACCAAACTGCATTGAACCTCCAGAAACAAGCATATAAAAGTGATATATTACGTCCTTCTTTCTCTCTCTGATAGTTTATGATATCACAAAAAGAACTTTCAGCAGACGACAAATTATAAAGTAATATCTTCCTAGTAATTTCCCCCAACTCATACGCTGGCAAATATAAAGAGGGTGAGAAAGCGTGTTTGATGTCAATTTTTTGAATGTCTTCCATGATGACTTTGCCTCGGGGCGTTTGATTGGGTCTCTTGTCTAGCTTCTATACAAACTCATACAGTGTTGACTCTGAACCTCATTATAGAAATCAATGTGAATCTATAGGGGAAAGCCCAGGGGAACTCATTGTTCTTAGCTCACAAGCTGACCTTTCCTGACCTTGGAATCAAGTCATGTTCCCTTAAAGGGGTCAGAATTAAGGATTTCTTTATCATTAGGACATGGCCCTGATGTCTTGCCAAAGTATCAATTATTATTGAAAAACTGACATACATTCTCCTTCCTTAATAAAGATCTAACATAAACAATCTGTCACAAGGTAACATGTTCTGTGAAGTTCTTAAAAAGTCAAGGATTGTATAAATATTTAAATAATTTGACCTTAATTTTCTGTTATTTATAACCTTAAATAAAGTTCGTTCAGTCCTCACAGTGTTCCCATGTGTGAATGCTGCCTTTTATAGTGACCTTTTGCAGACATTTAAATAATTCCATTAGTGCCAATGGACTCTATAATGCTCATTCACAATAGTCAGAATGAATAAGGAAATGCCTCCAACCAAGACAAAAAAGGTCAATGGTTAATGTTACAGACCTTTATCTACAGCTATTATAGGGTTAACCTTGCATTCTGTAACTATTATGCTCTTTTAAGGAATAATCATGTTGAAAGAACAAATCAGAAGTGATGTTTTTTTTATGAAATTACTTTGATAAATAATTAATTGAATCACTGACACACAACCGGCTAAACTAAATATGGTTGGGTATAATGAATTGTCTATGAGTGATAGCAGATAATGGGTCCCTTTATTGTCACCTTTCAAAATAGGAGTAGTAATATCAGTGTTGCTGACAGGCTTCTAGAGAACCATTATATTATTCTTGTTATGATACCTGTATAGTGTCAGTTTTACAAAAAAAATATTAATGGAGTAAAAGGTTTTCAGTTTTTTCTTAAAAATATGAATATCATTGCTAAATCTAAAGTTATGTGATAAAGAATACCACAATTTTTTGGGTCATTATTTTGCAAATGATCTAGAAATGTTTTGTTCTCATGATATCTTATGTAGATATTCAGACAAAAAAACCCTGGGAAGACAACTCTGAAGTTGAATAGACTTTATGAAGATCTGTAAAAAAAAACACTCATCTTTTTGACATGCCATATCGAGACTGAAAAATTCTAACACCATTGCTGTACATTCAGAGAAAAATAGTCAGCTTTTTATGACGATGTTACATGCAAGACTTTGGTACCGCATTCAAGAATAAGTACAGATATGGATATCATTTTTCTGAGACAGAACCCATCAATAAATACCTTATCATAGCAGGAGTTTGGATAAAGAGTAAAAAGGGTGATTGGAAATAGTGCTCAGGAGAGTAATTATACAGCATTCACATCAGTGATAACTCCTTGGATGATCAATCAACTATCATAACCCAATAGAATTGGCCACTTAAGGGCTGTGAATAATCATGTGAATACTTTCACATCATACCATTAATAATCACGCGAAAACTGTCACAGAATTGAGCAGAATCTATGGTGTTAAAGGACATTACATACTTACTTAGTCCTCTTCATTCGTTACCGAACACAGGGCTTCCACGACACATCTCCACCGAACCCTGTTAAAGGAGATGCAAGGTTTTAGAATATTACAGATTTCTTCATACTGTCATCAAAATTTGTTTTTAGGATGTAAAAAGGATAAAAAATCAGTGTTCTTATGATTACTAGGATATATATAGACTTGAAAATAAATATCAAGCAATAGCATGATTTTCAGAGTTTTCAGTATTGTTTATTTCCTGAAATTATCAGTTTGCAAAGGATTAGGAAGAATACTGTTGTCATATTTTTGTAATCTATCCTGAATTTGAAATGACATTGGCATGATTCATTCATAGAATGTGGTTTAAGGACGAGCGTGGGCATAACAAATATAAGGCATGTCCATGTCTTGGGGAGCACACTCTTGAAAATGATAGAGAAACCAAAGTTGATACAGTACAAATGTAATTTGTCAAATTGTTGGTCCAGGGCAAACATATTTGAACATGAAAATGGAAGAAAAACAAATTTAAATGCTTGCATACTGAAGAAAGGCTTGCCTCATTTAGGTTTACTGCATGCCTAGAGGAATGAAGTTTTGCTTTTAGATGGCAGTTCTTAACGTGATTTTGAACAAAATGTTTTTGAGCATTCTCTGAAGAAGTTGAAAAAATTTTCGGCCCTGTATAAACCCTGGATATTTATATTATACCCAAGTTATTTTTAGAAATTAGAAAATATACTAGGTGTTCTAGATTTATGGCTATATACTTCCATGTCATGAATGTTGATGTCCTAGATCTGTCGTTTGTCCCTGTGCTGCACATATGTACATCTTAATTGACTTTGTAATTGGTAGAACCGGGAGTAAAACAAGTACAATTCCATTTTCTAAACATTTTTTAATTTTTAATTTTTGATGACAACTCAATCTCAATTAGAATTACCATACACATAGATAATAGGGGAACAAGTTGACATAAAGCTAAACACTATTTTGATACAACTGTATACATGTGAAGTAATTAAAGAATGGATTGAGCCTAGTAGCCCATCAGACTAGTGCGTATCTCTAGTTTCTGTAGCACAAGGGACTGAGAGCTTTCACTCCCCCTGGAAATGATGCTAGTTCATTGCAGATTATTTCCTATAATACACATTTAACATTTTCCTGGTGAAGAAAGGGAGAATGGGACTATAGGGATATTTCCAAAGGACAAATCAAACAGTCAGAGTGAGGGGGGAGGAGGGGGAGGGTCAACCCTCAATCTCCTACATATATGAATCCTTTGTCATTGGGATATAATGCTCCTATGTATGGCATGTTTGTACTGTTAGTATCTGATATGTGTATGCTGTGTTTGAATAATTGTCTTTCTACTGAAATGAGGATAAACAAAGCAATTCTGTCCTACAATCTGTATCAGCTGACATGGCTTGGCTTGTTTTAAGTAAACTTACGAGTATTGTTCATTGTCATTTTCATATAAAGAAAAAAATTGACAGCAATAATAACCACAAAGACTGTGTCTATCCATCCCATAATAGACTATAGTAGTACTAATTGGGAGGAATCTGGAGATCAATAGGAAACCAAAGATTGGACATGTACATCTCAATGATGTCATGTAAGTATGATTGTTATTCTTAACCGCTGCAGCAAAAATATCAATGAACAAAACATGCCATAAAGTCATTGATGATTTGATTGTGGGGGGATAGCGGTTTGAATTGAAGTTAAACAGAACTGTGGCCTATTCATTACACCTCAGTGTAAAACATAGCACCTGGGAATTGATCTGTCTTGGAATCCTGTAACAGTAACATCAACTCCAGTGTGACATCTCTTTGTGACATCTCTCTTTGACCAACGGAGGAGATTTTTCTTCTAATTGTTAGATAGATCACTAAGAATTAGTTGAAATTGTGAGTATCATTACAGTCAGGGTCCAAATTACTGGTGGACCAGCTGACCAGGGGACCCAACCTGTTTTATCCCCCTTATAAAGTCTTGAGAGGGCTGCCTAAAATGTACACATTTTAGTCATTTCCTGAATAAATATGCTATGCCTATGCAGTCTACGTACAATTCTAATTCATATACTCCTACAGGGGTCAGTTTTGCTCCATTTGGTCAAAGCTTGAAAGATTTAAATGTATGTGACTCCTTATAACATGGCAGAGTTAACAGTTATGTGATCTCGTAAATCATATGAATGGAATCCCACCATCCTCCCAATATGGTTCCTCCTAGTTTTAACACATATTCTATTGCTTTTTAAATTTCATCAAAATGTTTCACCTCAGGGGAAACATTTTTTCTCCCTCCTGTTTTCACTCCTATCTCTAGCTTGTAATAAAGATTATCTTACAATACACATTCAGTTTTCTTGTTTCAGTTCCTATGTGGTACCTGCATGGAAAAGGTTTAACAAGTGATAAAACGATTCCCCTATCTCCTGTTTTCATGTTTTCAGCTCCTATTTGATACCTGCATTGAGAAGGTTTAACAAGCGGTAAATCTGTTCTCCTATCTTTTCCCTTTGATTGTTTTTCCCTCTTTATCAGACTACTGTAGACTAATCCTCGTGTTCATAATAGGGGTTTTGATTTCCTAGTATTGTTGTAGATCTACACAGTAACTTGATCCTGTTTGATCACTCTTGGGATTCACTATTTATCCTTCCCACTTTAGATAATCTAATCAGATGTTGTCATCCAAAGATAACACAGTTAGGCGGTAAACTGGGAGCTTTTGTTAGCGGTTATTCACACTTTAAGTGTAAGCGATCAGAAATTTCACACAAAGTTATTTCAATCTTTACCAATAACTAAATAAAAGAATGCAACTACTATTACAACATTCCAGAGGGAAAATTGCCTAAGTCATTTTTTGAGGATATGAGATAATGAGGACAACATTTTAGTTTCCTTTTAGACAATTCAAATGCTGTAGAATCTTTGACTTTTGAAGATAAAGTCGTAAGATATATAATCAAAAATTCAACAGCATGTAAATTGTCCTGAAAATAAATCAAATTGGCTGGAGTTTTTGTTTTACTATATTATGGCGTGTATTTTGTTTGTGTTGAGATATACAAAAAAACAAAACCTAGCTTGAGCTATAGCCAGAGACAGAATTTATTTTCAACTATAGCCCTATCCACTTTATATACAATTGTTCAAAGACAAGTACTACAAACAAGTACTAGACATTTGGTAGCAAAAGACACAAAAACAGGAAGATCTAGGAGTCCCCGATGCTGGTGATTTTGATTAGCTCTGTGTCCCAGATCTACTCCTGTGGCGCCTCTCTTCCAGGAGAAGTCTCCTGGTGAAAACAAAAACAGCTACGTCTTGACACTGTTTATTGGCGCTTTGCAAACAAGCATTATTTTGGCTATTACAAGTATGCAGTTTTCTTGCAGAGTTCTTAAGTGTGGGTCAATGAACATGTGATATGGGACCCGGCATGTTTTTTTTTTATCTTTTCTTTTTTTCTGCTGCTAACACTCTGAGCCCACAAAAACAGTGTAATAAGTATTGATAGATGACGACTAAATCTTTCTTAGCGTAGGTCCTTTAGAAGGAAATAGAGGCTGGATTTTCAATACACTCTTTGATTTAACCAGTAGTAATGATACTTTAGGATGAAGCAAAAATATCTAGATGTTTTTGTTTTTTTGTTTCTGGAAAAGAAAAATACTGCGGAAACTAGAAAGGACTAGTGGATGCTTTTGTTCAAAGACAGACATTATCAAATTGAAGTGAAACCTATGTTTTAACACTAAAAGTGTACAGTACTATTTTCAAACTTCAGTGACTAGAGCTAGAGAACTTTTAGTACTCTCCTCATAACAAAACACTGTAATTATAAACATGTTTTGGTTTTACTCGATAGAGTGATTTAGGATCTCAATATTTTATAAAAGAAACTGTTTGTAAAACTTTTAAGGAGGACAATATGCCTTGTTGTATATTTTTAAACATTTGAGCAACATAGGTCTTGCTTTACATTATCTAGATCCCTTTGACAAATTCTATATGCTATACATGAATATGAAACATTAGTCGAAATATTTCAAGAAGGACATTCTTCAATTAAGCAATAATGAAAAAAATTGTACACCAGAATACCGTCATTTCATCTTAACATTGTTTTTCTATATAATGAATCTCAATCAGGTTATTCATGGTGTGGTTTGACTGCCAGTATAGTTATATAAATTCCGTCTTCCTAGAACTTCCTAGAAGACAACGCCTCCCCTCTTTTTATGAATTATACTCCTTTGAGGCTTACAGAGATATCATCAAGTGCTATTTGGTATAGAAATTTGGAAGGAGTTGATCAATGAATAAATTTCATTTAGGCCTGTAGACACTGGACGTTTTCCATCCGTAAGTAGGTCACATAGACCCATATCTTCAATAGGCAATTTTCAAGGTGACCTTTTCCAATTTCCCTTTAACTTTTACTCTTCTATTCTTTTATGGTACCACCTGTGATATTCTATATTGTAGTGAATCAATTCTTTAATTTTTCCTCGCTCCATTTTTTTTTCTGTGTGCGTCAAAGTGCCTTTCCTTTTCTTGTAATTTGAATTCTCCCTTTTAATATTGAAATGTAACCGAAAATGTGCCTACTTTTCCACACTTTTTTTCCCCTGAATGATAAATCAATATATCAGAAATCTCCCCCTTCTGATAGGGACTAGGTATTGATTTGAATGAACAGAAACTGGAGACGAAATCATGTTGAGCCATACATCACTAAGCTGTAAAATGGTTTTTCGCAACATCATAAAACTGTACTATAACTAGACTTGGCTATGGCATCGTCAAGTTTCTTTTATGTACTTAGAAATGTTCTCACTATATTCATTCCTTGATGCTGTAACAAATTGCAGTAATAAACTTATGTAGAACACTTTATTATTTGCTGTGCTGAGGATTTTTTATGTAATAGTATTGAAAACTCCTAAAAACATGATTTTCATATTCGTATAAACTATATAATATGACATCTGTTTATGTAATTTTCAGTAAAGAAAATTACAGCCTTATTTTAAACATTTTTTAAACTTAAAAACAAACATAAAACGAAACACTGATTCACTGGCAGCCTTTTGATATAAATATTATGCAAGTTATACATATATGTATTCATTTATTTCTTGATTTTTATGGGAAAAAGAAAAAATACAATACGGAAATTACAACATCGATATTTGGTTTCTCATCTTCTTTTTGTGTAAATTCAGAAAAGCATAAACGGAAAAATAGAAGGATTGAAACAAAATCTACAAATTAACCTTGAACTAATTCAGGCAACAATTTTTTCTGCAGTTCTATGCAAGTTTTAGGTAGCCATTTAGGTCCATTTTAGGCAAAGTTTTTTTTCCTAAGATATGCAGTTCTTTATAAGACTTAGACAGCCATTTAGGGGACTATCAAACAGCCTTAAAAACACCATGATCTTGCCAAATAATCTGTAAGAAAGTAAAAGTTTGAGAATTGATTTTTGTTGGATAAATTGACTATTCATTTGTTGGAATTCTTTTTCCTTCCTCTTGATTTGGGATGCTGAGACGGTAAAGAGAAAATGGTTCCATGATGTAAAACTATTGACAGGCCACATATGGTGAAGGTTGCCTCGGGGAATTTGGTTTGAATTTTCATTTCAATCATGGATCATATACAAGTATTTCCCTTTTGGGATGGACAAAAATCTATATTGCCCTTCTTAACTTTGGCCCATATGGCTGGAGGGCTGGGAAATATTTTTTTTCATAGGCATGGTAGTTGAATTATCAAGAAAAAACTCATCTTAATTTCGCCCACAGTGATTTGGTTTTGTTATTTCAATGTTGAAGCACACAATTAAGGATTTCTCAAATTGAATGGGAAATATGAAAAATAAAAAGATGTTTGTTCTCTAAACATTGTATTTCTAATTAACGATATAATTTGTGTGGAATTCACACAGACTTTTTGGCAAAGTATACAGGATGTCGAGTATTTGAGGAAAGGTTGGATAATCAATGCGTGATGATGGACTACAGAAACAAAGTTTATCCAAGATGGATGGGACATGGGTTTCAAACCCGGATATCATACACATAAATGACATATAGAGGGCCTTATAAGTTATGGCACTGAATTCAGATAGCATTTTTTTTATTAATTTTCATTTTATTGAGAAGCTACAAAATTCTAAAGACAAGTTAAATATGGTGCAGAATTTAAATAGATAATGTATTCAAATCATTATAAATAAAAGTTTCTGACTTCAAATTAACTTAGATAGCATTGATGAGTATATGGCCCCCTTAAAGTAGTAAAGAATTCCTATAAAAATAACATATTTTCTGAACCATTTGAGCAATTGTCCTTTGAAAATAATCCAATTTTGATTTATTTTCCCAAAATAATTTCAAGCCACCCCCCTGAAATAAATCAATGAAATTCCCACAAAAAATGAATGAGCTTTAAAAAAATGAATAATGTAACATCATGCAATTTGTCAAAAAGAAAAGAACCAACTTTTTTTTTTCAAAGTACTAGAAACATATCCTTTACTTTCCATGATCCAGCAAATACGAATATGGATTTGTCAGGTTCATTTTACCGCTGGTAAGAAATAAAAACAATTCTGTATGCTTGATTTGTGTTTTCTTTCCATATTCATTAGTCATAAACGGCTCGTTGTGAATTCTATTTCAATGAGAACAAATATAGCACATAATGGAAGCAAATCAGACAAAAGAAAGCAAGAGACATTAAAAAGTTTTGAATAATTGTGTTTTTGATTTTATTTAGACCTCAGTGAAATTGTATGTGATAAATTCAACAAGGATATTAAAACACAAGACTAGTGAGAACAATCGTCTTCTCTCTAGTGGTAAATTATGATGAAAAGATAATTATTGAAATCAAATGATTTTTTTTGTATTTTGATGAGTTTAACTCAATGACAAATTGTCATACCGAGCATGTCCTCAAAATATGGAAGACTCTATTGACAAAGCTTTTCTCTTTGCTTGGAATATGAAATCACTGACAAAAATTCCTAATATCGTTTCATATTTGCTCATATTTGCCTGACATCCACAGAATAGAACAGTCATAAAATGGGAGAATCTTCACAATGAGAAATCATAACACCATTGGATGTCATGTTATTGTTCTCTAAGAATATATCTTCCATATCTCCTCTCTTTGAGTAAGCAGAAATGGGGAGTAATTTGGTTATAGTACAATTGCTCCAATATTTATCTGTGACAAGCAGCGTTTTGTCTGTTGAGCAAGAGGAAGGGGGGGTGGGTGGAAGTGCTTATTTTTGGTAGCAGTTAAAGAGAAAATGAGGGCATGATTCATGATTTTTTATCTGATGGTTGTAATGGTCTTATTGTTTATCATCAGGGTATTAACCTATATTGCAAGTATCGACACTTGCAATATAGGTTAATACCCTGATGATAAATATGTTATATTTGAAATATTGCTTTCAGGATTTATTGATTGTTTATCATACTGTACTTTTGGACATCAGTTATCCAGTCTCTGACTACTTGCTACATTACTTTGAATTATTACAATGTATTCAACCCCCCTAACATTTTCTTTCATGGTGGTAGGGAACCTTCTTTTTGTTCTTGTATTAAATGAAATCTAATTTGTTTGTAATTCATTGCATAGTAAAAGGTTCTAAACAGCTAAATAGGGTTAATCTTGTATGGACAATGTTAACCCTTTTAGAGCCAGGCTGTCCTTTCCCTATGATTAAATTTACAGTTACACTCGTTTAGATAAATTAATTTATCCAAAACTATCTTATATGGCTTCAAACTTCTTGCTTAAAAATTACCTGTATATAAACCTCACTAACTGTGTACTGCTATGAAGTAATTACTCAATTACTTGTGATTTTTCTTCCCCCTTTGATCCACTAATACCCTACGAGACCTCTGTGTTACTGATCCTTGGTTTAATTTCTCCTTCCAGCAGCACAGTATAGAGCTCTGCCATTTGATTGGGTAAAATTATGTCTTTAAAAAATGACACATTCTAAATCAATCTTCACTCTGGAAATTCTCGATTTCAAGGTTGAATTGAGACTGAAGATTAATTGTAAAATTTGTCGTGATGTAGAGCATGTAGCTGGGGTCTTTTGATCTGTAAGGAATGAAGTTTCTCTAGTATACTCATAATGTGGGAATTCTTGTTAGAAAAAATGTCAAAACGAAGGAAGAACATGTGTGTTATTTTGTACCAGAAACAAGACTTTAACTGGTGTATCTCATTCAATCCTTTGGATTCTTCATTAGCTTCTTGAT
>JAVSBT010189978.1:9349-24749 GCA_033118115.1 Pharyngocirrus eroticus | reverse complement strand
AATCCTATTCTATGTTGTGGGTTCCACATTTGTGAGATAACATGTTTTGTGTCTTCCACAAACCAACGGTTGATAAATATCCAGATGTTTCAATAAGAGATTTGCCTAACCTGTCCTAGAATTGATACTAAGCACCTTTCAAAACCACCCAACCAGAGTTGTTTGTTAGATTTTTTTCTCTTTTCAGAACCATTCCTATTTTTCCTTGCAGATTGATACCACGATGTTGTGTCCAAATTCAAACCTTTGTTGTCCTGATACCAGTGTAATAAGTCATTTCAAGTTGGGTCTTGGCGACCCATCTGAAAAACCTCTGCCAGAAACTCCATCTGATGATCCAAGTTTGTATAAACCAGGTGTACACCTGGTAGTTGGACAACCAGCACAGCTTATTCGTGATAATGATGGAATAAAACAACGTCCACATAATTGTGAGCCAATAGGACAGCCTAATATGGAAGTATGTAAGCGTGCAGCCAGCCTAACAACCCCTCTATATGAGAAGGGTCCACTCTATCCAGCAAGTGAGGATTTCTTAGAAGTTGAAACAGTTCAGACAAGTATTACATGTGAAGCTTGCAGTCATGTCAAACCAGATCTTCACATGCTGCCGTGCATGCACTACTTTTGTAAACAATGCATAGAAAAATGGATTAAGAAAAATGGAATTGAGGGATACTTTAACTGCCACATTTGTAAACGCGAAACATCTATACCTATCAACAAGATCGATGGCTTTTGGAAACCAGTATTTCTACAAACAATGTATAAATACTTCCAGCATCTTGTCACAGAACCAAAACAGTTTTGTGTCAACTACCAAAACCCAGAACCTTTGGGTAAAAAACGTCACGATTTTGCAACTTATGAATGCCTACAATGCTGGCAAGAGTTTTGTGAAAATTGTAAAGTTGTTCATGAAGCAGATAAAAACCATGAATTTGAATTACTTGATACTCTACATCTAACACAAACAAAATCTGATAATTTGAATAAAGTCACAAGATGCCCACACCACCCACAGCATTTTGCAGATATGTTTTGCAAATCTTGTAATTATTCAATCTGTAAATTTTGCTTTCATGACAAACATAAAACTCATTCCGTAATGGATGTCAAAAGAATGAAAGATGACATTGTCAGTGTCATTAAAGCACTGAAAGAAGCCTTTGCAGTACTCAACGACATTGAAGAAAACTGGATAGCTTACCATAGAAAACTTAAAGACAATATAGAGTTTGCCAACCTAAAGCTTACCCAAAAAAAGAATGACTTGCAGGACACTGTTAATAAAGGGACTTATAATTATAATTCACAGCTAGCAATACACACAAAGCAGCTCAACACAATATACTGGACCGAGTTGAAGAAACTAAAAAACATTTATGATATGTTTATGCGTTGCTACCGTAAATACCTGACAATTCAATGCATTGCTTATAACGTTGAAGTCCCTGCAATTTTTATACGCACTGAATCAACTGTCATTCCGATATTAGCGTTGATGTTTCAACGTCCCATATTGGTACAAAATTTTGACATCAGAAGAGCACAACCTTTCCTGCCAAAATTTAACATCATTGTGAAAAAGGGCAAATTTTTAGGGACGTATGAATACCCGTTTCAAAGCTTAGATGTATTAAGTAGCATTGCTATTGGCAATGGAATCATTGCAGCCGTTAGTTACACTGAAAGAAAAAATCAAATTGATTTTAGTACTCCGTCATATAGAGATGTCATCTCTTGGGGACCTTACATAGAAAACAAATGCATTATGGAAGCTCCATGTAGGGCTACCTTTGTTAACTGGGGAGGTGAAGAAAGGCTTGCCATTGTCAATCGTCATGTGGATTTTTGTCAGGGTATGGACATAAATACAATCGTCTTGATTAATCCTGAAAATAAAGAAATGCCTGTGATAACGCTTAAAGATCCAAACGATCAACCTTTTGGTATTTGCTCGTCTCCAGCAGGTGGCTTTTATTGCACAAGTGTTGGTGTTGGAATGCCACTGACTCTCAGTTACAAAGCTCCCCAAAAAGGCACAAAAGTCCTCTACACAGATGTAGGAGAATGTGATATCCTTAAACAACCAGGAAACATGTGTGTTAACTTAAAGACGCTTGACATTGTTGTTAGCGACCATGGTACAAATAACATAGTCATTTTCAGTAAAGGAGGTCGTATTTTAGCCGTCAATTCAGACTTTTATGCCTGGAATTCACCAGGAGGTGTAATATCGGATCCCTATGGTTACCTTTATGTCGCAGTATGGTATTCTGGTTGTGTTTATCGTCTCACTAGTAGAGGCGTAGTTCTTGGAAAATTTATAAGCCATAATTGTAGCAAACCCTTTTCATTAGCTTTATATGATGATAAAATGTATGTAGGCTGTGGGGACAGAAAAATCAGAGTGTATTCATTTGAGAGTGACTTATAAGGTATCCCCCCTTATCACTAGCACCTCATGATCTGTTGAGAAGTGCCTGTGGAATGAGTCTCATGTTATGGTTACAATTTACTGATATAGATTCACACAAGTAGCCTGACAACTTCAGTATTATGTAATCCTGGTGCATTAATTCTTAATCTGAGGAAATAAATTTGTTGAAAACTAGATTTGCACAATGTTTCTTTATCTTTTTTATCTTCAACTATCACCGTCTTATTGCCTGCTGAAGATTTTATCACAAAAATTTGCAATAAAACTGAAAAACCTCTTCCCATTAGCTTGCATTCTATTAAGTTGGAAATGGTCAGCTGTGAAAGTTATTCCTTAAAAGAAGACCATCCAAATCTTGCATAGTCTATCATTTTCATTGTTTTAATCATAATTCATAAACGATATCAGATATCATAGTGAAATTTTGATCTTGTGTCCTTATGATCTTTTGAAATTATTCTTTATTTGACCCCCCCTCCTTGTTCCAATTTCTGAAATAGAAAAATTTTACGTTTTCAGGTACCAAACATGGCATCCAACGAGTTACTTCCATCATCATGTGCGAGAATACCTCCTTCTAGCGACTTGCCGCTTCCTTTTGATCCGATTGGAGAAAATTTGATTTGCAAGCAATGCTTCAAGGAACTCGAGTATCCACTTTGCTTTCCATGTCTGCATGCTTTCTGTGCTGACTGCATAGCTTACATGATTGTTGGGAAAAAGTCCTTTGAAATGTTCCTTTGTCCCATATGTCAAAGTGAAACAGTTGTACCTGAGAAAGGTATCCATGGTTTTCATGTGTGCTGGTATCTTCAAACAATGCTCAGTTTTATTGATCATATGTCCCACCTGCCTTCAGAACGATGTGAAATATGCCAAGACGAGAGCACCACCAAGTGCTTGGAATGTCATCAGAGCCTTTGTTTTACTTGTAAACAAGACCATGAAGTCAATTTTCCTCAACACGAAATAGTGGATTCATTAGATTTGGCAATGAAAAATTTCCGTCGAGATATGGCCAATCAAAATGTTCCATGCCTAGATCACCCAGATGACGATGTGGTGAGATGTTGTCTGACATGTGATTTTGCTCTTTGTTATTCCTGTATTGCAAATCAAGGTCATTTTCAGCACAATATTGTCGGCCTTTCAGAAGCAGGAAAACAGTATCGCTCTGACATAATTGATTTTGGAGAAGATTACAAAATAGCCATGGAAAAAATTACTGAAAAAATACAAGAGAGAACAATTTATTTACAAAATCTGAAATTGCAAAAAACAAAGGCAGATGATGAAATTATACAACAAAAGGAAACCGCCAAAAAGATTGTGGAACACATCTACAGCATGTTAAAGGATCAGATAGAAAGTAATCAACTTGAGCTATTGAAACAGCATGATGAAGAATACTTAGACTATATGCCCTTGGTGGACAAATTTAGAGATATCTATATTCGGATGAAAACTATTATTAATATTGCTTTGCCCCATGAGTTGTTTAGATTCATGTACACTTTACGGCAAATCTCTCAGTTAACCCTCACTTCAACACTTACTCCATTTACATATACACAAACATTGGCAATCAATGTGTATGGTGAGCCATTTATCAAACCTCTAGCTTCAGTCAACATTTCCAGATTGAACAAAATCATGGAAGCCATCCCAGGGAAAAGTATAGACAGTCTAGTCATCAATGAGGACTATATCTTAGCCTTGAGCAGACACCCTAAACCAGAGTCTGATTTTGAATTTTATTTTCATACCAAGTACAGCCACCTGCTCGACAAATGGGAGACCATTTTGAGCAAGGAATGTGTACATCCTTATAATGTCAACATTTTACAAGACAACCAAAAAAAGCCTTGTTTGGCAGTGGTTGAATTTGACCATTGGAAAAGTCAACAAGAAGAGCGAGAAAATGCTTCACTAGAAATACAACCTTTCGATAACTATGTTCATCTCTTTGATATTGATCCCGCTAACCTTGGTTCCAATAGTGTGTGGCAGTTGCCTGCTAGAACCATTTGTCCTTCTCCTAGTGGCGGGGTATATTATGTTGAAAACCGAGTTGATAAACCCTTGAGGATTTTAGAAATAATTCCTGATCTTTTGCCTTCCCATAGATTGGTTTATGAAGATTTAGCAAGCAAAGGAAGATTGCTAATCAATCCCAACGATATATGTACAAATGTTAATGGAGATATCATAGTAGCTGATGGAGATACACATCAACTTAACATAATCTCAAGTGATGGAAAATGGTTGAAAACTGTTCAATCTTTTTATCCCATTTATAATTCTCCGTCTGGAGTAAGCACAGACTCTGTGGGTAATATCTACACCACTTGTTGGTATCAAAACTGTGTCTACAAATTAGACAGTGGTGGGAATTTGATTCAGAAATTCTTAACACTTGACAGCGGTTGTTATATGCCAATCTGTTTGCAATATTTTGAAGACCAATTAGTTGTTGGTTGTATGGATGGTAAAATCAGGTTTTTTTCCCTGGGAGAATAATTCCAAAGCTGAAATAAAACATTGAAAATATCAACTGTAGTTCTGCCTTTTGTTCATTCTTTTTTTAATTGAACAGAATTTGACATATTTCATACTTTTATTTTGTTAATTCAACAAAGTGCTTTTGCCTGTACACAAATTACAAAAAATGATGGCGATCAATACCATGGCCAGGATCAAGGATTTGTCAAATTGAATTTTTCAAAATTTCATTAATCTTAATAGTCTGATTATTTCTGTGAAAAATCCAAATTAATTTCATCTAAGAGATTTTATATCCATTGAATCTGAAAACTGTTTTAAAAGAAATGGGATACTTAGTCGAATCAAGTACTGGTACAATCCTTTTTTCTTTCAGAACAATGGATCTGCATCAAAAAGGTTGTCCGTGCGCACGGTGTAGTTATTTCAAAAGGCGTAAGGCTGAGGACAAACATCCCGCTGGCTGTGAATGTGAAAGATGTACGACTACAAGGGCTGCACAGGATGCCTACTATCACACAGACGCGTGGGAACAAGAGACTGAGAAAACATGGAAGCCACTGGCACCAAATGTCAATCGCTGGAGTGTAGCCCCTGCTAATGTTCTTGCTGCATTTAAATGCCAACCTGAGCCAAGACATGATTTGCAACCCCAATATACTAATCCTTCTATTGAAGATATTGAAGTGGCCATGATTCAAAACCAACTTGAATATGCAAAGCAGCATGGACTCTTAGAATATGTACTGAGTGAGCTGGAAAAAATGGGCAAACCTATCACCCTTAGCCCTGAAGGGAAATATGTGCCAAAGGTTTGGAGACACGACCCAAAGCTAGCTCCACCTGTTGTTACTGTGCCTAATCCTAGACCATCTGATGATGGCATAGAAATTGGTGGTACACCGATACAACCTGTGCCACCTACAATTTTAGGTACTGGGCCTTGGCCTACGCCTGCTGATGCTGATGCTGGTGAATTTGAATATGAAGCTTCTTTTGGGCCCTCCAATATACCTGTTACTGAAGAATGCCGAAGACCTAGGCGGGCTTCCCCATCAAAAGACAAAAAAAAAGACCCCTGGTTTGCTAAATATGGATGGAGGTTTGATGACCATGGAGGGGATCCAGACCCTAAAAGTGATGAATGGAAGAAACTAAAAAATGACAAGATAGCGGAATATGCTTTACAAACTCTTAAAATCAACAAGGATACAATCCCAAGTAATGCAACTCCAGTACCAAGTATCTTTGGATTAAGGCCAGGAAAAAGCCCCACACAGAAACGCCTTGAGGAAGAAAATGCTGAAGCTCCAGCTGAAGCGCCAGGAGAAATAAAGACCCCAAAACCAATCAAACCATTAATGCAAAAATCATTCTTTAAGAAACTCGGTAGAGATAAACTATCCAGTACTGAAGATGACTCACTGGATATGAGTAGTTTTGAATACTCTAATGATGACTATGATGAATTTGAAACCAGTTCAGAGGAAGAAGATGAAGGAGTACTTCCAGGAGCAGTGACAGAAATACTTGCATCTCCACTGTCCACCAAGGACCATAAAGCAGCAGTACAGAATCCAACATGCTCAAAAGATCAAGAGGATGGGCCAGCTAAAAAACAAAAAGTGGATACAGAACCATGGGTTCCACAATATGGATTAAGGAGACACAACAAAAGGCCAAGAGAGGAATCAAAAGTATACGTGTCCGGATCTAAGCGCGCCAAGACATGGGTTTATGGGGACACTATTGAAAAACCAATCATTTCTTCCGCAACCCCAGAAGAAAGTAAAAGACCCATGGGAGGTATAACACCATCACCTGACATGTATTTTCTGGTTCAAGGGTCGTCCCATTCCAATTTAAGGTATGATGCATCCGTGGTGGAAAGCCAGGCGGGCCCTGAATATGAAGAATTGAAAATCCCTACAGAAAGTCAAGCAATGTCACTCGAGACAATACAGCAGTCTTTGACTTGTTCCGAGTGCCATGGGATTAAATCTGATTTGCATATTTTTACTTGTTTGCATTACTTTTGCCATGATTGCATTCAAAAAATGATTGGCCAAAAGTCAGCCCCAGAAGGAATCAAATGTCCTACATGTGCAGCTAGAATCGCTATCCCAGCCGACAAACTAGAGGGAATTTACCAACCTCATTTTTTCAAAATAATGCATGATTATCATTCCAAACGTTTTACAGAAAAACAAAATCCTCTCCCTTGTAGCGTATATCTAAAGACCCCAGCTTCTCAAACTACTAAACATGAACCTGCTTCCCATGTGTGTTTATTTTGTGACTTGGATTTCTGTGGCGATTGTGCAATAAAGCATGAAACAATGAATGAAGCCCACCGAGTTAAACCTATCACTACAGTTGAGGACATGAAAATTGAAAACAAATCTTTCTATTGCAAAGAACACCCCATGATGGAACATACTTTGTACTGTTATACATGCAAATGGACACTGTGCTACAAGTGTCGTGCTTTGCATCACAAGGCTCACAAAATCATTACACTAAAGCAAAGAATCAAGGAAATAACTCTATCGTTAACAAAACAAACAGAGATTTTAAATTGGGTCTTTCAAATTACCAATGCAATCATAAAAGCAAGAACCCAATATAAATTAACAATTTATGAAAAGTATATGGACGCTAATTTTAAAATTGAAGAAAGGAAGGAATATTCAATGAGGAGAGTGAAAAACTATTACCAACGTGCTAATGAAGTTGTAAAACTCAATTTGACTCTTTTAGATCGAAATTATGAGACTGAAATGAAAAAAATTATTGGATGGAAGAAGGATTTTGAACATAAACTGTACCTCCTCAAAGTGATTTTCAATATTTGGACTGCTGTCGATTCCCCGTGGCTTCCCATAAAGGTGGAGGAGTATTTACAGGCCCAAATGGAATACGTGCATGCATATCCACATTACATGCAAGAATGGCAATTAAAAAAAGCCAAAGAAGACCCAGAATCTACTTTCCACTTAATCATACGTGAAACTAAACTACTGAAAGGTCTAGAGCATCAATTTGATGACGCAAACATAACGCTTAACAGTATTGCAATGGATGGATCTTTAATAGTTTTGCATGGTGAAGTAGAAAATACAGGCCACTTCATGGTATCTTCCCCAGCTTTTGAAAGTTTTGACTTGTGGCAGCAATTTTTACAAGACAAAAGTGTTTTTGATTCCCCTATCCGCATGACTTTTGTCAAGTGGGGTGGAAAGAAAGCGATCGCCGTTGTCAACAGGTGGGCTGATATCGATACAATAGATGTTAAGCCATCCATTGTTGTGGGTAATCCCTACCTTGCAGGAAAGACCTCCCATTCAATTATATTGAAAGATCAAGATGCCTACGGGATCTGCACAGCTAAAGATGATGGATTCTACTATTCAGATGTGCGATACAGGCATCCAACAAGAATTTTCTACCAAGGGTCTGAAGCGCAGGCCAAAATGATATATGAGGATTCTCGTGAATCTACCAAGATAAGAAGATTCGCTTACATGTGGTACAACAAAGCCAATGAAACTATAATAGCAATAGACAATGCTATGAATGACATCTTCATATTTTCTGAAGAAGGTACAGTACTTCACATCAATGAAGACTTCCAGAATGAGAGAACTGGAAGTCTAGGAGGCGCCTGTACGGATGACGATGGTTTCATATACATTGCTGTTATTTCTCTATCCACAATTTACAAATTAGATCCCAATGGAAAAACGATTGGAAGTTATCTTACCGCACAAAATGGTTTAGATGCTCCTTATGATGTTGTCATAAGAGAGAAAGACATGGGGACCAAAGAAATGTATGTCTGCAATCGCAACAGCCTTCAAGTGTACACTATGTGCAAAGAATTGTATCGCACAATGAAAACAAAGGGTGCTGTTTTCAAATCTCCAGATAGCGACAGAGAAGATGAATAAACACTTGGTTTACTAAATGCATTTGAGTTTCATTCGAAGACATTTACTTTATATATTTAATGTGGAGTCCTTTCAAAATCCACAAATATTCAAACTGAAGGAAAAGTATCATCAAACCATACCAATCAATAAAGTCAAACCTACAAGGAAAACAACTTCAATCTTATCTTGTTTTGTTTTTTTCATAATTTATCTACTAATTATAGCCTCAATATTCTTATCTTGAAAATGATTAGTGTCAAGGAAAGTAAAACATACAAACCCACTTAAAATGAACACTCAGTTTCAAGCTATGTATGAAATTAGTACATCCGACTTCTTTCTCCTAAATAGATAGTATCTGTCATTATTTGTTATTTTGTTTTAACCATCAAATCAAAAACCACATGAAATCATTTTTCCTAAATCCCCTTGCTTTTTAACAAGGTAAAACAGGAGTTTAAATAGGAAGTGGTCACCACATGGTACCTTATTGCAGATACAATCATACTGAGTGCCCAACACATGTATGTATTTAGATATTTAAATTGCTAGTTTCTCTCGCTTCGTAATTCAATAAGTTCATAAATGTTTAGTTTTGCATGCGTGCAAGTAGCCTATGCACGGTTGAATTTTGGAATATACTTTAGATTCTACAAAATAATGTTAAAACTCAATCGAGGTGAGCAAGAGTAGGATGAAAAGGGTTTTAGACAAGTTCCAATATTGTATCACAAGGGACAGCTTCTTTTTGTTCACAATTTAGTGCTAGGAAAAGATGAAAATCATACAATATGTTAGGATTTGGTTTTAACATAATTTCATATATCATGAAGAGTGAATGTCTTTTGGTTTTACTTGATCTTATGGAGAGCTGTGAAATATCTGGATCAATCCTGGCACTCCTAATGAGAAAAGCTCCTTTTTACTTACAGGCGGTGAAATCCTGACGTCAAAATGGCTTCAAAAGACAACATGTCTGGAAAGCCATCTCGAGAAAGCACAGAGGCAGAGTCAAGACCACCCAGTACTAGACCTGTATCAGCCTCCCCACAACCTATGACCTATTCACCTGGCTTTCCTTCTTATGATCCCACACCAGAACCTGATTCAAAATCTCCGTCATCAAGACCACCCAGTACTAGACCTGTATCAGCCTCCCCACAACCTATGACCTATTCACCTGGCTTTCCTTCTTATGACCCCACACCAGAACCTGATTCAAAATCTCCAAGCAATTTTGAGGAACAGGTCTCCAGACCTACCAGTCCAAGATTCCGAACTACCTCTTCTCCAGGAGTATCAGATCATAATATTGCAGATACAACCAAACCAGAATCTTTCTTTGAGACACCTTCTTCTAGTAGAGCTACGACACCATTCTCAACACAACAATTTACAAATCATGAAACTGTAGCACCCACTTCACCTATGCCAAGCATATCACCTGGCTTTCCTTCCTATTCTCCCACACCATTATCTACGCCTGCAAATCCATCTCCTGAACCAAATCAAAGGCCCCTTGAAGAATCAAGTCAAACAGACATATCACCTAAAATAGGAAAGAATCACAAATCCCCTCCAAAGGCTAAAGCAAGCAAAAGTGGGAATTCTGTACAAAAAGATCAAAGTAAAACTGGAACACTTTTATCCTCCTGCTTCTCTGGACAGGCTGAGGATAAAGGAGAAAAAGCTATTGGTGCTGTTTCATCTCAAAATCAATTAAAAGATCAGACCAGTAAAACTGGAACAATCAAAACACAAAAGTCTTCTGAATCTCAAGCAAGGGCTGTACAAACGGATATCGCAATTGCTCCCTCTTCCCAGTCCTATGAAACTAAGCAAACAGAGTCAGGTATAACTGGTACCATCATTGCATCAGTGAATAAGAGTGGTGCATCTGTCCAAAAGTCTGTACAAACCCAACCAAGCAAGACTGGAACTATCCAACCCAATAAATCTGTACAGACCCAAGCAAGTAAGACTGGAACCATCCAAACCAATAGATCTGTACAATCCCAAGCAAGTAAGACTTCATCCCAAAGATCTGGAAAAAAACCAAAAAATGTGCCATCAAATCCCCATAGTCATAGGACAATAGATAGTCCAGAGAGTCTTAGGGATAGTCCATCTTCTAAATATGCCATGACACCACCCCCCAATGCTCACAAGTCAGTTGAAAGTTATGAAAATTTAACATCACTTACACAGGCTCCACCTTCACCATCAAGTCCCCACAAGCATATAGAAAGTCCAACAAATGGAATAAGCAAACCTCCAAGGCGGGCTCCAACTCCATCTCAAAGTAGAGGGCCATCTTCACCAACAAGTCCCCACAAGCATATAGAAAGTCCAACAAACGTAAAAAGCAAACTTGGACGACAGACTCCATCTCAAAATAGAGGGCCTCCTCCACCACCAAATGCCCACAAGGATCTTCAAAGTCCAACAAACATAAATAGCAAAACTGAAAGTCAGCTAAAAGATGCAACTTCTATTCAGTCGGACATAACAAACAAACCCTTTCCTTCAATTCCAAAAGCAGGAGGATGGAACCAAGGTTCCACTCATTCTGCTTCAATAAGATCTAATACAACTGTTAAAGACCCCTCCATTAAATTGTCAAAAAGTGGAAATGCAGAGAGTGTTTCTCAGAGAAGTATGGCAGAGACAAGTGAAAAGGGGGATAGCAATGCAGCAATTTCTAAATCTCCTAAAAAAGCAAAGGGGGGTTTTCCATTTTGTTGTGGAGCTAATAAACTTGAAGACGAAGGAGAAGAACAGGCAGTTGAACCTGAGCAGGAGCCTGAACTTGAGCTAGAGGCTGTAGATGAACCTGAGCCAGAACCAGAAAGTGCTCCAGAAAGTGTTTGCTCTCCCACAGCAGTGTCGTTGGTTCCTGAAGAAGAGGAGAATGTTGAAGAAGTTCAAAAACCTCTTCTCATGATTTCTTTTGACCATGAATATCGGCCCAAAAAAGCTTTGAGAGAAATGCTAGAATGGAATCCAGAACCAGGCTGGACCCCAAATGGCAAGTTGTATAGTCAAAAATCCTTCAGTTTAGAAGAAACTCATGAAATTCCTACCCGTGGGATGAGAGCTCTAGGGTTCTACAATTCTCCCAACTTTGTCCCCTCGCTTGAAGCCAGACCTTGTTTTCCATTTGACGAGGAAGGCTATCCTACAAAAGATTACTATGTCAACAAGTGTCACAAGTCTGCATGTCAACAACGTCTGTCCACTTGTCACGGTAACCCATATGCCAAAAATGGACCCCGTTCAAGAATGAAAAACATTCCCAAGTTACGAAGTCCTGTAGCACCCCCAGTGCTGACTTGTATGCAGACCTATTCTCCTAAAGCTAGTCACACAAAGAAAACCATCAGAACAGGGATATGCAATGGCTACAAACTCCCTGCAGAACCAGCAGAATCACAGTTTGCTGCAGACATTGAACAGTTGGCGAATATGTCTGGCAGCTCAACATCAGAAATTGAACAACCAGCACTTAAACCTTGTCTCAAGATGAAGCCTATATCAGGGCCCCATCCAAGACTAGGTCTAGAGTTGATGATGTCACAAGCTCCTTCATGGCCAACGGTAGTGTCTCATTGTGAAGATGATGCTCATAACTTTCGTGAAACCTTAGAAATGCCTTTGAATCGGCCATTGACAGAATATGAACAACTTGCTGGCTTATCCACAATCCAAGGTTCCCAGGCTTTTATTCCTCCAGCTTGTCTTTCCTACCCAAGTAGTCTAGCTGGGACCCCAAATTCATGCTGTTGCAGACCAGATGTTCCTCCAACTCTACTAGAAAAGAGCCTCAAGTGCTACGCTAAAGAAAAATCTCTTCCTTGGGCCAAAGACCCAACCACTACTGATGTTCATTACCCTCCTCATATCTTTGACAATCCACAGTCCTACAAACTGCCACAATCAATGTCTACCTATGCCGCTGATTTTGATTGTCCAGGAAAAGCTGACGGTGACCCAAATAAGGAAAAAACAAGTTTACTTCTATGCAAAGTACCAGCTGAATATGAATGTTTGCAAGTGGACTACTTAAGAAGATGTCTAACGTGTGTCTTGTGTAATACTGTCACCAAAGATTTCTGCATGCTCAGCTGTCTTCATTATTTCTGTACAGCCTGCCTTTTAGAATTATTTGGGGATAAAGATACTACCCAAAATGTGCTTTGTCCACTTTGCAGTGAATCACAAGTTATAAATCAAAACGGTGTAGCTGATCTTTATAAACCTCAGTATCTTGAAACTATGTACTTGTACTTTGAACATGTGGTAAGTGAGCCACCAGCTATTTGTTTCAATCACAATCAGCGTTCTGTAGGCTGTATTGGTCACGCTCAAGCAATTTACATCTGTCTTTCTTGTGGTGAAAACTTTTGTGACTTCTGTAAGGAAGAACATCAAGAAGAAAATTTCAATCATGTGATCAAACTTATTGCTGACACAGCACGCAACAACTTTAGAGAAAGGGCTAAACGGGCACCAATGCTTTGCAACCTTCATCCAAAGTCAAAGGTCTTGTTCTACTGCAAACAATGCATGCAAGTTATATGCAAGACCTGTTCTACTGGTCTTCATGTCTGTCACGATCAAGTAACAATTTATGATTACATCAAAGATCTAAATGAAATGCAAATCAAAACCAAATCTGAAATTATTCAAAAAGCTTCTGGAGTAGTGACAAAAATCGCTGAGGAAAAAGATGCAGTTCAAGATCTTATGATGAAAAAATTTGAAATGTGTAACCAAAAGCTCACTGAAAGAACTCGAGAAACTCATATCAAAATAATGATGGTTCAAAGAGGATGTTACAGGTATACAAATGAGTGGATGGAACAACAAGATGAAGCATATTACTATGAATTGCTTAGACTAAGGAGAGTTCGCCAAGCAATACGTGGAACTGGCGTTTTATTGATGACAATTATTGCAGTTGCCCTTGATGATGAGGCATTGAAATTATATGAAGGATTTGAAGAAGCGGCAGAGTTCTGTATAGCATGGGGTACTAGCATTCCTCATTTGAAAGACGCTTGGACCATTGTGAAACTGGATGAACCAAAGGCAAATGTCAACATTTCTCTTGGTTTAAGCAGTCTTGTCTATCATCAATATCATATCTTTCAAGATTGTAATATGAAAATTGATTCTGTGGTACTATGCCATGATGGTAATGTTGTTGTTGCATGTGACTCAAGTCCTCCAAGTCCTGTTATTCAATGTGTGTGTCCTGATTTTGCAGTTTACCTAGATTGGGAGAAATATGTCAAAAATCGAGTTCTATTTCCAGCACCTTGTCGCATGGCAAGCATCAAATGGGGAGATTATGAAGTTTTAGCTGTGATTAATAGAAAAGTAGCAAAGGAGAAGAAAAAATCTATCTACAACATTGTCCTTGTTGATCCAAACAAGGATGGCGAGAAAATCCGTGAATTTACTTTCCAAGACGAAGACATCCAACCTTACGCAATAGGAGCATTAAGAAGGGAGGGCTTTATCATAACAGATGTTGGGACGGAGAGAGCTCCAAAGATTTTCAAGAAAAATCTGACCTCATTGGGACTAACATATGTGACAACTTGTAATACATTTGACCTTCTTTCTGCCCCTTCCTACATATGTGTTAATAAAAATGATGACATTATTGTCTCGGATGAAATAACTCAAAACATTGTCATCATGAACTCTATGGGTCAAGTGATGTATGTCAATCAAGACTTTCATCATAGCGCAAGCAAATCCATTGGTGGGATTTGTACGGATAATCAAGGCTTTATATACGTTGCTGTCTACAATCGAAATGCAATCTATAAATTAACCTATCGTGGGAAAACAGTGGGCCCTGTCTTTGAGGATGTCCATGGGGTCATCACACCTACAGATGTGTGTATTTCAAGAGGGAAGATGTTTATTGCTTCTGAACATGGTGTCATGGTTTATAACTTTCCTTGAATAGAGAACAATCAATAGTGACTTAATCCCTTGTATTTATTAACTTTGTCAACGATATCAAATAAAATGTTAACACATCATTTGGCCAATGTTTTTTGTCAATAATTTCTAATTGTTGTTTTCTATAGTGAATGATTATAATATGTCTTCTTGGTGATTTCATCATGACCTAAAAAGCATGGATCTTCTTAGAAAAAAATGAAATTGGTTGATGTTGGGAGTGTTTCTAAGGTCAACATTTCTGCCAAGTGCAAACCATAATCATTAACAAGACTCTAGACAAGAGGACAATATATCCCTAGCTAGGTTTTCCTATAGCTTCACATATCACCTATGTAGAATTTCAAAAAGTAACACCAATTCTAATTCACCACTTTATACATTGATCTCATGTTGCACTACATTACAAGTAGCCAATGACTAGCAATAATTTCTAATGATGACAATAAAGATTTAAACGAATCTCACCGATGTCTCCAAACATGTAAATTTACATTCTACTTCTTATGTCAATAGTCATAGCTTATGGCATAGTTACCAAAGT
>JAVSBT010189867.1:0-10273 GCA_033118115.1 Pharyngocirrus eroticus | reverse complement strand
GCGCCAGTATCATGTACACAGAATGGCCATCTGCAATCATCTCCTCCCCAACTGCCTGGAAATATGCAACATGACTTATTTCCACAACTGTACACACGTAATAGGACAACAAAAATAAAGATTTCACAAAATATATCTATAAATCGTTGCATTTTAAGATACTAAACAAATATCCATATAATCCATTCATCTTGTGACTTGTCGTGTTGGCCAATACACTTGGCCATATGATATTTAGTCACACAACTAGTCTTTATCAATCATATCATGTGAGTCATTGAGAGATTGGGAAATTTCCATAAACACATACATATATATATAGGGGGAATCCCCAACATTGACCCATAATCAATCTAACAGCAAATCACTAAAGAACAAGTTCAGAGGTAAGAGTAGTTTAGCTTCATTGACTTAAATTGTTTACTATATTTGTAAAATGTCACATTGCTCATTTGACTGAAAAAAATACCCAAATACAAAATAAACCATTTACAAAAGTTGAAGAAAATTAGATCAATTTGTAAGGAATATCAGGTTACAAGGTATGAATAAATTATAGGAATTTCGGATACAGCCTTTGGAAGGAACAGTGTACAAATATCAAGCAGCTTTTAAGCTTTTAAAAATGTTTGAGTTTATCAAGTATTATTATTTTCATATCATTAATTAGTATAGCATTCAATACCAACCTCAATGGTAATAATAATGATAAGTAAAAATAGCAGTAATAATTATGATTATGATGATCAATGACAAAGATTATCTTGAATATATTATGATAAAAACTTAAAAGAAAATGAAAGATTAGAAGGATTATGTTGCTCAAAGCAAATAAAGCCACAGAGACTTTAACATTAAAAATTGCACAGCAATATCAAACAGGGTTAGAAACGTTTTTGTCTTTTTAATGACACAAAAAGACAAAATTAGATTACGGTTGCTGGCGATAGTAATTGTGACAAGGCAGACTATGAGAAAGTGGGGACTTTTATAACTGATGCAAGTTAAAGCATGCCTAATCAGATCATATCATATCATATCATCATATCATAACGATATAGATTATTTTGATTAAAGGATCTCAACAAAGAGTAGGGGGGGTCGTATTGTCTGTATAAAACATTTCATATTGCTATCTTGGGCCTTCAAAATTATTCCATCTTTTGATATCAGTTATCATAAATAAACATGCTAAAGAGTAAAGTCCACTTAATGACCCTCTTTCACCTTGCAAAGATAAATAAAGAATTTACTCTCTTATAACCTTGACATACTCAACATTTTGATATCTTATTCAACCTTCTCTTCTTTCTAGTCAAAAATCATACATAGTTTTAAGCTGCCTATTTTTTTCTAAGCAGTCAAAAGGAATAGTTGAAAACTCTTGTAAATTTTGAATTTGAATTTTATTGCTTGCAGAAGTAGCCAATTGATTGAAGATAAAAAATGGAAGCAGTGAAGAGTTTTCAGATTTATGTTGATATAACAGACAGAGATCGACTTTATGATTATGGGAATCATGAATTCATTGAAAAACCACCAGAGGGCAAATGGGATGCAGATATTTTGAGAAAACAATGTCAGCTAAAAGAAGACATTCTGAATGATGAAATGGCAATGGATAGGATCAAGCACATGGATAAAGCAATAGAAGAAAAGAGGTTTTTTGAAAAAAGAGTAGAGAAAGGCGAACCGCAAGAAAAGGAAATTTCTTATTCTTTCTATGATTCCATGGAAACCAACCAGGTGATTCCACTTAGGGTGCTTCCCATATACAGTCCAGGAGACACTGTAAGAGGAGGAGTGATATTTGAGTTAACAGAAGCCATTGAACCAGAGCAAGTTACAATCGCCTTTCTGGGTCAAGCCTCTGTCAGCAACAGGGTGTACCACAGCAGGGGGTATTATGATGACAGGGGTACTCAGGTATTTGTAGAAGACACAAGAATTCTATGGAACAAGCACCAGCCAGATCTTAAAAGTGATGATGAATTCACTGATATAGCAAAAGATGAGACCAAGCCTATTGTTGGAACAGAAATGAATATTGGGAAACATGAATTTTACTTTGAGTTTAAAATTCCTCAAGCTGCTCTTCAGTCGTGTCCCCCTCTAGTGCACAGTGATTGGAACCATGCTAATTTGATGTATAGACTTGTTGCATCAATTGATAAGGGGAAAAGGTTTGCGAGAGGAAATCCTGTCTGTCAAAAAGGAATATGGGTCCAGGAAACCTACGATATAGGCAAGGAGCCAGATAAATTGCGACAAGCAGAATTCACCCAGAAATTGGATCTTTTCTTTAGCTCTGATGCAATCACATGTAAAGTCAAAATTCCTAGGCTATCATATCTCAGAAATGAAGCCATTCCAGTTCAGGTTGAAGTGGAAAATAACAGCA
Organism: Pharyngocirrus eroticus; assembly: GCA_033118115.1. Taxonomy (NCBI): domain Eukaryota; kingdom Metazoa; phylum Annelida; class Polychaeta; family Saccocirridae; genus Pharyngocirrus; species Pharyngocirrus eroticus. The sequence continues at coordinate 7,872 of JAVSBT010189867.1, read as the reverse complement.
AAAGCCAGATTGCAAAAATTGAGGCCAAAGTTGTTTTAAGTGGAAAACGTCGGTCTGGAACAGGTGCTCTCCGTCCATGCAAATCAGTCAATATCTGCCGAAAAGATTTAGCAGAATCTGAACCAATTCCAGCTCGTTCCAGCAGGTATTTTACCTTGAAAGTACCACTTGACTTTGAAGGTTCAATCATTGATAGAAACCTGATACCCACTGGAAACCTCCATGCCTGCACGCTGCTTGATGTTAGGTATGACCTTGTTGTCACAGCAAAAAGATCATTTTTCCAAAGAAATTGTGAGGTTACTATTCCAATCAATATTGGCAATGACAATTCCAGCCAGCTTGACCTCCCCAAGTATGAAGATTTGTACCCTAACACTAAATCTTAAAACTTTGAATTGAAAGCTCACTTATAGAGAGAATAACTCACTAAAAGAACTACTTATCAGTAATGGAACCCCCCCCCCCCCTTCCATGAGACCACTTCTCTATAAAGACTATTTTCAGCCTAAAGGCCAGGAGTGGCCTTGTCATGGAGGTTCCTGTTTTATTGTAATATCAAATTGGATATTGAATATGTGATTAAGGGACCAGATTGTATGTAAAATGTAGCTGATTTTGTAAAACCTCATGATATCGCCTCTTGTAATGTATATCCATTAATCTTCTTTGTATACAGAAACTAAAGTACTTCATAATTTGAGAAAAGTTTAACATAGAACTATATCATTTACTTTTTACAATATATTTTGCTTAATTGAATTGTGCTAATTAATAGTTATGTCTGCTTCGTCCAAGAAGTTAATCAAAATTTGCTTCTGTAAAAAACAATTTCAAGGCTATTACTAATAGCATTTTCTTGTAAAGTTAAATTGAATATCATAATTGTGTTTTGATAAAACTTATGTGTGAAAATTTGCTGTGAAATTTGAACAAGAATTATGTGATGTAACAGCTTCTTTATTTTTCAAATGGATTTTGCTAAATGTATCAACATTGTAATTAATTATTCACCAATTTATGTCTGCAAACTTTTGTAAATAAAAATAGATATATTATGTTGAATGTGTGTGTCTTTAATGAGTTTAATTATAATTTTTTATCTTGTATATTGATAGCAGGGTACTTAAATGCAATGAAATCAAAAATTCTGAAGGAAAATCCAACTCACAATGATGTGTGCCCAGTTTTATTTCATATGCATGACACAAGAAATGAAAGTTAGATTGGGCAAGAGAACATTTGTCTTGTCCCTGAATAAGTAGCCTATACAGCTTTGGTCACTGGAGTTATGGGTCTTGAATTTTAGCTGGTGAAATATGAAATCCATTACAATTCATGAGATATAAAATCAATTTAAACACTGCAGTTTGGAATATGGAACCCATCCAACTAAAATGACCACCTCCTGGTGATTAACACTTAGAAACGGCCAAATTTGAATAAAGATCATAATTATATTGCATTATATTTAATCTCTTGGATGAGACCACCTCTCTATCAAAAGTCCACTTCATTCAATCACAAAGGTGGTCTTACTACAGAGGTTGTGAAAACTCTCTATGAATATGATGGCATAAATTGTCTTTCAGCATATTTAGGCTCCTTGTCAAGAATGCCATCCAAAGCAACATTGCTTCCATGCGAACCAGGAAACTGCTCTAACAGTTCTAATTTAAAGGCTCCCATTCTAAGCGAACAGCTTGGTCCAAAATTAAGAATTTCTCTCTTCTCACGGTGGATGATAAATGATCTGACATAGTCTCCTGTTTCCATAAACTTTTTCATACATTCTCTGAAAGAAATACATAGCACAAAACTGTAGAAAATTTACTAAAAGTTATATTTGTAATATATTTTAACTTGTCTAGCTTGTACCAAATAACCAATTATTAAATTGCATGATGTGTCAAATGAAATTTTTTTTTACTCTTTCTTATAAAAAAAATGTACAGTAGGTAAAAAATAACAAGTTTTAACCACAAGTTGTCTTCAAAAAACGTAATGCTAATACATCCTAAAAGATATATTTGACACATCACAGTTACATTATTTTTATAATATATAGTTCACAAAATGTTTATTCCATCTGGAGCCTCTTTGTATTTATAGCAAATTTGGTTTTTTAAAATGTCGATAGCGAAGCAATAGGCCCAAGAATGATATACTTACACCCCAAATGACTCGCCATCTGTCAGTGTTTCAGGTAAGTTGTGACCATTTGTCTCTGGTAAGAAAAAACTCAGAAAAGAACTTCCAAATGCCAAGGCAGAGCAAAGAATCATTGGAATGGGTGGATATGCCCCCTAAGAAACAAAAAAGAAACGGCATCATATTTAAAGTTTAGTTGATAATGATTTGATTTGATTTGATTAGATTTGATTTGGTTTGGTGAATGGTATTCACCGAGGATAGCACATAAAAGTCTGTGACTTATTTCCGATGTGGTCCTCTTTTTGAGACGGAAGACCGTCACCGCCTCTGAAGCAGCTACTCTTTTTCGAAAGATGACAAGTGTTCTTTTACATGCTATAACCCATAGACAAGCAATATCTAAAAAAAACAAAACTATTCATTCTTTGAGAGAGTTTTTAGATAGAAAATTCCTTAAGGTTCCTTCATTTCCAAAGGATAAAGCAAGAAAAAGATATCTGTTTTTGAATGGTTGATGAATGATTTCTATCCTTTTCTAGTGGTCAAACATGTACTTTCTCCCAAATGATTTTCAGTAGGTGGATTCTAAAGGGTGCACACCTTCATGAAAATATGATGTCTAGGACGCTGAACTCCATCTATCATAACTTACTTAGCCCCTCCCCCTCCTCTTGATAAATTGCATCAAACCATTACTGTTTTACTTACAGATGTGTTTGTTTCTTGAACCAATAGGGCTGCCATACTGGACAAGAAGAAACATGTTCCAATGCCCACATTTCTTACAATAGTAGGAAAAAGCTCAGCAGAATATACATTGACTGTAGCCACACATGATGATGCCACTAATTTGCCCATTATTGAAAAGGCTGTTAGAGATGCTGCATTAGCTGAATGTGCGAGAAAAAGAAATGAATATCATTAGAATTATGTAAAGGATGTCAAAGGTCTTTTGTGATTCTAATTTGTTATGATATAAGAGGACAATAATTATTGTGATAGGACTTGCATAGTTAATAGAATGAAAGATAATCCGAATATGGTTTTCATATTTGTTTATTGCAAATTTTCGTAAGGTAACACTTACATCTTCAGGAAAACTGAATTACATAGAACAGAACAACTTGTATATATGGAAAAAGGTGACGAAGTGTGAAGAATACATAATACATAAAAGAAACTAAACAAGGGGGGAGGAATGAGTTGACTCTGATTGCATAGTTCTACTGAGAGTCAAATTAGAATCAATTGACTCATAAAAGGGAGTCCTGTCCTTAGTCTAATTTCAGCTATCAAAGAGAGTCAAATCACCAACTAGGATGGGTAAAGGTGATTTATCCAAAAATCAAACTGACTCCCCAATAGTCAAACTTACTCATTAAATAGCTGGACTCCTTTTAATGAGTCAGTGTAACTCTTGGAGAAGCCACTCTTGCTCGTCCTTGTTAATCATTTGACTCTCTTTGAAAACTGTCTGATATTTAACATTTAGCTGTAAATGTACTCCCTTGTATGAGTCAATTGACCTGATTTGGCTGTCAGTGTCAGGAAGAAGAATCGTGAATTTGTTAAGTCAGAGGAAGAGATCAAAGTTATTTTTTATTAACCTCTTCTAAAACAATAATTCTCTTCAGGAATTTGCTGCTATGTAATTGGAATAGTTACTAAAATCAGAAACTATACTTGCTCCAAAAGGCAGGAGAGATAAAAAGTTTGGAAAGACACCAAAACATTAGAAATGGTACTCTGATCAACTGTTCTTCTCAAATGATTTTAATACATGTACTTGATAACCATACCTGGATTTCCTATAAAAGGCATACACATGAGTCCAAAAAATCCAGAAATTCCAAACATGATTACCACTGGCCATCTACGTCCAAATCTATTGACAGCAATGACACAGAGTAGAAAAACTGGCATCTCCACAGCAAATGATACAAAAATCAACAAGTAAAGGTTCTTAGTGAACTCTTTGATGTTGTAGATGAATGCATAATATACAAATGTTCCAGAAAAACTGAAATGAAAAAATAATATCATAAAATATAATGTTGGCCATTTACAAAATTTGCTGCCAGGCTAGATAAGATAGGTCTCATTTAGCATAAATGGTTTCAAGACTTTATTCTTTGAATTTTACTTATTGAATTGTATAAAATTCAAGGTCAAGGTCATATCATAATATATCTTAGATAAGCTATGTAAAGTGTTCATTTTCATGGTTATATCAAAGAAATATTAATCTGCATGATAATTATATCAAAACAAGAATTCTTACCATATGAAAAACAAAATTAGAGTTTTCTTTCTCAAGTTGGGAGTCAGAAACAGATCAACTAAAGAGGGATTTCTTCCAATCCTTACAACATCATCCTGGATAAATCAATGGAATAATAGAAAAGTTATACATTTTTACTTTGAATATTGGTCATGTTTTTCATAATCATAATTGCAACGATGATACCTTACACAGGGCCTTGGACAAAAATGTTATATAGTGGTCCTTTAAATCTCATTGTGTAAATGGATGTGTCAGTGCAGGGTAACCACATAGATGACCATCTAGCTGTATGATGATAACAATGTTAATAATAGTAATAATGATAATATTGATTGATTGATTGATTGATTGATTGATTGATTGATTGATAATGATATAGATACGTAATTGGCTACATAAAGTGTCACCTCTTTTCTATTTTCTTCCAAATGTAGTTCATCTGGAAGTTCTCTTCCGTTGACTTCTGCCATCCGTCTTAAAACTTTTTCTGCACATTTAAACCTCCCTCTTGCTGCAAGCCACCTGGGGGATTCTGGGACAATCCTTAATTCAAAGTTATAAGAATAGGAAACAGTTGAAAACTCTACTATTAGGATGTCATGATAATTATGGTTGACTCCTGCAGGACTTCTGCAGAAATATTGCTGCAATCATGGAACATGCAAACATGCACAGTTATACATTTTTATCAAGACCTATTTGAAGCTGGAGTTGAACTGGTTCCATAAGGGAGGGGTTCTCTTTTACATACACTGTATTTTTTATTCACACTGATAGAAAAAAAAAAATGTTACTACTGAATATATCAACTATCAACACTAAACATCGCTAAGTTTTCTAGCAGTGAATGAATAAATTGGGTTTATTTTTTATTGCCTTCTTTAGGACATGATCGTTTTATTGAGGAGGTCTTTTTAATTAAGTTTGAATGTTTCTGATATACATGTATAGTAAAAGGGTATGTTTAGATATCTCACTGCTGTGTTTTTCTTGCCCTTTTAGGGTAATAATTGCAAATATGCAACACAGACTGTTGAGTAGTTTTCAAATTTAGTCAACTATGTCATAAGGGTGGTCTAAACAACATCTAGAATTGATCTTCAAAAACCAGTTCCTACCAGTAGTATATAAGTAAGATCATCACAGGGCCTGCTAGAATGAATTGTAATCTTCTCTGCTCTCTGATAGCATAAGCAATAGCACACAGAGAGATTCCCCCCACAGCAAACCAGCCTTGCACAAAGATGCCTGCTGCCATTCTTCGGCAAGTACCAATGTTCTCCATTACTGCAAAAATGTGTAAACATAAATAAACGAAATCGATAAAGTACAAGAGTTTTTAATACAAGTAAAGTTATTCACAAATTGGGCTGACATTTTGGCCTAATTGATGAGGCTAACTTGTGGCTATGGCTATATGGAACAGAGAAATCCTCAGTTTAATCTCAGATCAAGACATCATCATGTTATTATGTTCTTGAGCAGTCCTTCAATCTATGTTGATATAAGTGTTCCCTCTTGTAAAATGGGATATTGGTCAGTGCAATGAAGCAAATGTGGGTGCATTTTCAAAAGAAAATTCTGAATTACTTTGTATTATTGGACATTTATCATCAAAACCATCATCATGATTATCATCTAAATAAAGTTTTAAATTGCATTAAAATTAAATATCATCAAGTTTATTCTAAATTCTGTGAAACTCCAGCAGATATTATACCAATTAATGCTTGAAAAAAACAATCATACACTAACTTCCACAAACCAGGTATAATTAACATAATTTTGAGAGTAGATACAACAGGATTGGCCAATTCATACCATAAGACATATTTATCAAGAGATAATTAGATTGCATAAAAAGTTTAATCTTAAAGAAACATTTCATCAAGACTTTGTCATCTGCTTCTTCATCATCTGTCATCATCAGAATAATTAACATAATTTGATAACCATGAAAGATAAAAATGCAGTGGAAAGCATGTTATTTTTCCTACATTATCTGCACAGGATCAAGGTATTTTGCTCTCTCAATAAATCATCCAAAACATTCTCATCTTAGACCAAGGTGTAACAGACCTGTTGTTATCAGTTCCAGAAAAAAGGATAAAACTAATGTTTTTGAAAGAAATATGATGGTTTTAGTTTGCCTTAGGAAGTCTAGGTCTGGTTACAATTAATTCATCTTTCACTGTTTCTCTTAGGTGTAGGTATGGTATTATATAGTAGATATATTACTGTGTAGATATTTTGATAGATATTCCACCAAAGTGTTAACATTCTCTTGGTACAAGTGTATAGATAAACACTATTTTATTACTCATTCCCTGTACTATGAAACCTCTCTATAAAGTCCACCTTTGGGACTTGATTTGAAATGGTCCTACTATACATAGAGATCGTTAAAATTTCGTCAAGGATCTTTGTGTTACTTTTAGTATACACCCTTAAAAACAAAAGTGATCTTTTGTATTTGCTAGTGATGTTTCATGGTAGAAAGTGTCAACAGTGGCACTAAAATATACCTACATGTATTTTTGCTTGCTAATTTCCATTAATATAAGCCATTAGTGAAATATAGCAAACTCCAAATAGTGATGGACAGGTATCACTGAATCTAGTGTTGACTTCATTTACCACTCAATATCACTAACAAACACAAAAAATCACTATCATTTCCCTTAGTCCTACATCACTTTTAAACAGCAAAGCCATACTCAAGCCATTAAGGCCATCAGGCCAGTGCTTATCCCCAGTTTCTGTAGCACAAGAGACTGAGAGCTTTCACTCCCCCTGGACAGGATGCTAGTCCATTTCAGGTTACTTCCCAAGAATTTTCCTGTTACCAATTTATTGTTTTCTGGGGGAAGAAGGGAAATTGGAACTAAGTATCTTTCCCAAGGACACAGACATGGTAGCAAGATGGGGGGTCGCAACCCACAACCTCCTGATCTCTAGGCGCATGCTTTGTCGCTGAGCCACCATGCTCCCTAGTCCTACATAAGCTGGGCCAAAAATGTAAGGGTGTTATTTAAGCAAATTTTGATTTTTTCATTTATGTGTGGGGGGGGGGGGGGGACGGGGGGGAATTCAGTCAAATCACAATTATAATCATCAGTATATAAAAGCATAGAAAACATAGAAATACTCAATCTAAGGATCTAAAAAGATGGTCAGTTTACAAAAAACTAGCATGTGATACACAGCTCTATAATCCTTTTATTAAAAACTATGTGATTTTTGCTATGCAAAATGTAAACCTATGCAGCAAAAAATAATATAAAGAATCTCTCATAGTCTCAAAATGTAAGCAAAGCAATATTACCAAATTATTAATATGTGATAGAAGAATGCAAGAAAAGAGCAAAAGTGACTGGATTGCATGGCAGGTATCCGAGCTACAGTGACTTCATAGTCCACTGTCAGTATCAATG
>JAVSBT010189756.1:0-13684 GCA_033118115.1 Pharyngocirrus eroticus | reverse complement strand
TAAATGTTTTGTTTAGGACGTTTGCCTTTTCTCTAGTGTTGTATATTAGTTTTCCATTTGATTGTAAGGGAGGGATACCCTGATTATCCTGTCTAGAGTGTTTGAGAAGGGAGTATAATTTCTTGGTGTTTATAGGTTTGGGTGTGGTTTGGGTGTCTTGGTCAACACCGATTATGTTTTTAATATAGTTTTCATAGGCTTGTTTAATTTCCCTTCTACAATTATGTCTTAATTTCAAATATCTATCTCTATCCTGGGCATTTTTTGTGTGTTTGTATTTACAATAATTTTTGTTTCTGTTTCTTGCTATTCTTCTAATATCTTGAGTGATCCAGGGAAGGGAGGGCCTACCTTTTATTATTTTGGATGGAATGCAGTCATTTATATTAATTTCACCAATTATGATATATTTTTCATATTATTTTACAAAAAATCTTACAGTTTCAAATGCAAAGAAATATCACTTTTATAATTGTGGACATTATAATTGACATGTGGATACACAACAGTTACATAAGTGATCTGCATAATCACTCATTATAACAACTCAATATAGATTTCACAGTTATAAATTATAAGGCAATGGTTGCCAAACTGCAATGGTTGCTTAGTTTGGCAAACATGAATTACAGATTGGACCGCCACTTCTATAACTACACAATCACTCATCAAAACAACTCAATGTATATCACCTGGAAGAACACAATAAACCATTGCTTTCTCTGAAGTGTAACACATGAATCATTTTCAGAAAAAGTTGTAACGATATTGAGTACGACTCTACGTGAATCATTTTCGTAGATTTATAATGATATTTCGCCTACAAGAATCTTTTTCATAGTTATAATGATACATTAAAATGTGCATGTTATAAAGAGGAGGAGTTTAATTAATACAAGTATTAGCAAATGCACTAAAAGCATAACATACATTTTGAAAGCATTTTAAGATCCTGTTATATATGTGGAATATTTAGCAACATGTAATTGTAAACAAAATGCACTTTATCATTATCGCAAACCGTTCAAACTTCGGTCATTTTCGACTTCCGTAAGATCGATTGTTTACGTGGCCATTTTATGTGCACATAAAAAAACTGAGGTTGTTCAAGCTGCAACGTCAGGAGATGAGATGATGAACACAATATTGGAATAACTTAACCAATATGAATATGTAACTGTAGAACATCAGAATTTGAAAAATCAATTGAAAATATGACCAAACACGATTAACAATTAGATTCAAAGAATCCCTGTTTTTTTTAATGAATTTAGGATTACTTCCGCCATTATGCATAGAACCTTTATGCGATTGACCTCGGCTGTAGCTGTGGGTTTTATTGGGATTAAATATGGAATCAAGAAAGACAACGAAAAACAACGATATTTACCATTTCAATGGAGTGAAAAAAAGAAAACCCTACTCAATCTGTGTGACCTCTGTGTACCTAAAGTTTATGCAGTTGACCAGCAATTTCGTGACCATATAGAAAAATTACGTTGTAAAGGCATTTGTGTTCAACAATTTACGTTCAGCACTATTCCACAATACGAATACAATGATCATATTATTTCATACAACACAAGGCTCAAAGTTCCAATGTTTGTTTTCGAATATCTAAATCCTTATAAAATGCAAAACAACCTTCCAAGAATAGTCACCAATCCTGAATTTGAAAATGAAAAGAGACTTCCGGAAGAATGCGCACCAAGTGCAGAAGTTTACAAACATTGTTGTTTTCATAAAGCACCAATGGCTGCCCCGAACAATCATCTCCACACTCTGTACGCATGGCACGACGTATTTTACATGACCAATGTTTCCCCTATGGTAAATATACAACAACAGAAAACCTTTCCGATAAAAATCATATGAGCTTCTTTCACATTCGCCATAGAATGAAAATTGGTCGGATTAATACTCAGTTCTTAAGTCACCAAAAACCTCCTAATCGTAAAACTTAATCGCATCATATTTACCATAAAGAACAAACAAATATTTTTTTTGAAAAATATTACAACAGTCCATTCATTATATCAATGCAATTAATATGATTTGTGTATACTTCCTTCATAAAAAAATGTCATTTTCTCTTTGTATCAAAGCATGCCAGGTTTCATGATGGTGCATGGAATAGTTTAGAGATGTACGTGCAGGATTTGGCACGTGAGAATCCGCATGTCTATATTCTTACTGGGCCAATGTTTGAAAACGAGTGAGTAGGGTTTTGTCAATAAAATAATTCTTTAAACAGAAATTAACAGTTCTGTACCGATGGATAGTTTTTTTTGTATGCTCAACTGTTAAAATGCCAAGATCACTCTTATCTAAACCTAATTGATTTTAAGACGCAATGAATGATAAAGTAAAGACATTGGTTGTGATTTGACACCCTTTTTTTCAATCGATTTAAAACGAATAAAACCTAAATTGTGTCTAGGGGAAATTCAAACCATTTTGTAACACCCAAAATAAGTCACTTCAAGCTAGGGTGGTTTAAAAAAAAGGGTGTGTCAGGCCTTGAAATCTAGAATCAGCCTTGGTGCAACAAATAGCACTTATTGAACGCTTATAATTATGGTGGTTTTGTCGTCACTGTGATTTAAACTAAATGTATTTCCTTTCTTCTTTTTTTAGTCCGGTTGTGTATATGGGACTTGAAGAGGAGAAAATAGGAATGCCAAGTCATTATTTTAAAATAGTGATTGTGGAAGATTATTGCCAGCAGTTACATCTTTATTCATACAGAATTCCAAATGAACTTAATCCAAGATACTGTAACGTTAACAGGAAACAATATCTGGATAAATATCTATTCCCTGTAAAAGAAATTGAACATGTAATTGGATTTAAATTCTTCTACTATCCTCTTGAAGACATCTTCGCCAGCCTTGCACAAATTCCTATGTTGAGCACTTGGAAAGGACATGAGAATGAACAAGATCAAGACGATGAACCGAAAGATAGTGAACCAAAAGAAAACGAACCAAAAGAAAATGAACCAAAAGAAAATGAACCAAAAGAGAAGAAAACGAAAAAAAAGAGTTTTTTTAAACGCACACACGAAAAAGATACAAAATAATATCGAGACGTAAATCCAACAAAATTGAGAGAAGTTACAAATTTGTGTAGTACTCATCCCTTTTAGCCCTTGAATTCATATTTGAAGTCGAAATGTACAATTAAAAGAAAGAATGTTCAATAAAGAAATTATATGTAAATAAAATAAATTGTCACTATTCTTTTTTATTATCATTAAATGGACAAGATTAATGTTGTTGTATATATAAACTCGGAGGTAAACACTAAACATCAATGATATCACTTTTTAAAATATTTGTTTAAAAATAACATAGACATAGAATTGTATAATTATATTACAGTGTATGTCTATGATGATAATCAATATGTCATTTTTAAATCTCGCGATCAATCGAGTTTTGCACGTGAGGCTATTGTTACAACGAGAATTAAAAAATCACTGTGAATTTTGGGCTGTGATGCATACAAAGAAGAAACGTTGCAAATACGATGCTATGGACGTGCGTAAATAAAGCAAAGCAACACATGAAAGGCCCCCCAAAGACACAAAAATAGGAAAAAACACGGAATATAAGATCAATGAATTAGGGCTAGGATAACACTATGCACGCTGTTAGAGACGAATAGGCCATAATTTCACCAATCAACAAATCAAAAAAAATAGAAGAAAAAAGAATTAATATCCAGAGCAATGCAGAAAAGAATCTTGTGTTGTACAGCGGCAGCTACAGCCGGGTATGTTGGTCTCAAACCGAGAACTGCCAACAATCTTCAATCATCCAAGAATATATTTCATTGTGAGGAATCCCCGAAACCATGGCAGATTTTGCCTTTAAACATCGGCATTCCAAAAGTATTTGCTGTCGACGGAAGTTTTAGAGATCGAATGGATTTTCTAGGTTATAGACAAATTTATGTCAATGTTCCTTGTGACGTGATGAAAATTGAATATAATGATCATATCATTGCATACGATGCCCCTAAGAAACACCCCTTATTTACATTTGAATACTTGACACCTTATAAACTTTTCAATACGGTGCCAACAGAAACAAAATGTCCATTTTTTGAAGAAGAGCCAAAAGTTCCAGCAATACATAGAACTAACAGACAAGATTATAAAGAAGTTGACTACGATATTGCCCACATGGTGGCGCCAAATAATCATCTCTACAACTACAATGCATGGTTTTCAACTTTTATCATGACAAATTCGTGCCCGATGGTATCTATCTCTTTATTTGTTATTTCATCCAGTGGTATCGATCTCATTATTTTACTTTTGAATAGAAAAATAGAACAAATTTACAAAATTTCATTTTTTTTCAGTTGTTCTGGTTTTCGGTTGACTTAAAAGCCATTGTTTGGAACTGCATGTTATGCAAAGAGTTTCTCCTCCAATCCAAAAATACCTTGAGTCACATTAGAATAATTTCTTAATTAAACCTTTCTTTTACGAGCAAAAAAAATTGGCAGAGTGCAGAGACTTGTTTATCCGTTCCTAGTCCTTTATTTTCGTTTGTTGTTTTTCTTGTATAGCAAAGAATTATTAAAATTTTACAATTTTCACAGAGTGTGGAAAATCTCCTATCCATGCATATTTTTTTTTTTTTTTCTTACACAGCCAAGGAAATTTCGCAGAGGTGCTTGGGCTGCTATGGAACTTCACGTACAAGATCTTGTTAAAGAATTTAAAAACGTATACGTTATCACTGGGCCAATATATGACAAAAAGTATGTATTTCACATAGTGTACTTAACCCTTTAACTTCCCTGGTACAATATTAAAAAGTAAGAAAGTTAACCCTGTTCAACATGCCTATAAAGTATAAACACAATATCTCAAAGGGTAATCTCGTATTCAACGCGATGTATCAGAAAATGTGTAGTGTGTGTATCCGTCTGCCTAGAGGCGCTGCGTTATAACATGTTACCCCTAAAAGTGCTGAGATGTTTATAAGCGCTTTGCCTGTTCAATCCCTCATACTATAAATAATAGGTTGAACAGGTGAAATTGATAAACAAGGAAGAATAATTAATATATTGTGATTCTTTTTACATTTTAATTTACTTTAATACTACAAACTTTTTTATTTCTAGGAAAAAAATCATAAGTTTTGGAGAACAACAAATACCAGTGCCAACACACTTTTTCAAGTTTGTAATCTGTGAAGATGAATTTTGCTGTTTGCATTTATTTGCATACCGTTTACCAAACGACGAAAATGCGAGACATTGCCTCGGGCCAACAATGAGAAAACGATATCTGGATAAGTATCTGTATCCTGTCAAAGAAATTGAAAGACTGGTTGGTGTAAAATTCTTCCACTGCGAGCTAGAACAAACCTTTAGTACTCTTTATCAAATGCCACCTGGTGATCAGTGTTCAGATCCTGCAACATGTTCCGGTACGTGCGGTAAAGACGCCAAGTGTGACAAAAAGACGGACCCATGCGCAGAAATGAAACATCCATGTCCAGATTAAAGGGATGAAATGAAGACAAAATGTCCATAGCTTTTCTAATGAATCAGTTACAAAAGTAATTTTAAATCACAAGCAAATGGACGCTAAATGACAAACGAAATAATTATCAATTGACATTATCCACTTGCAACCAAACATAAAACACTTGTTCTCACTAAGAAATACCTTGTGGTTGTGTTAACGCAATTAAAACAATGTTTATAACAAAACGTACTTGTTTTTCCCCTTTCATTTCACTGCGATAATGATTAAAAGCTTATAATTCATGTTTTGAAGGTAAAGGTTTTAATATGTGTCCTTATTAAACTTTGCTATAATAAATATCTATATAGGCCTGCTTGAAGTAAAAGGGATACTGTCTGCAATTTGATGGTTACATTTTTTACCCTTCTTGTATATTGTATCATTATTTATTAAGGGTATACCAATTACAATGCGATAATGGCTTCTTAGCGTTAAATAGCCTGATACAGTACAATGTACAGTGGGTAGAGTCCAATGCGCTGAACCTCAAAAAAGGGTGGGATGGAAGGTTCCGGTATCAGACCGATAGCTAAACTATACAACGGTTTAAATGCATATAGCCTGCCTTTAACTTTAAGATTCAGGACAATTTTGGTCTCGTAAAAATATCAAATATTTTTTCTATTATTCTCTTTTTTGGAGGTTTTTTTATATGTTCAATCAAATGCAGAGACATTTTAGTGATATCAAAAAGTGGCTATACATATGTCCTAAAGCCAAAAGTATAAACTTCCATAGCTTTATTCTTGATTGGAAATGATAAGTTGGGACATGAATATGAAAACAAGGCAATTAGACCCTCATCCCCCCCTTAAGTTAAGAAGACAACAAGATCTCAATGAAAAAATTTCTATTTCCTTGGGATTCCCTTGTTGTACACATTTGAAGTCGGATATTATATATAGCTATTGGCCCCTATACTCTTCAAAATGTAACCGAATTTCAGACTATACACCACAATACATTAGCTATTTTCAATAAAAGCGTAATAACCTCTTCATTAAAACAATGATAGATAAACCATAATGAATTGTGAAATTTTAGATAATGGTTATGTTTAATGATATTTGTAACTAAATTCAACTATTTGTGTTAAAGTTTTTGGGCCAAAAATGAAAAAAAAAATGCATTAAGACTATAAAATAAGAAAACACAAAGACAATTTTAGATGAAAGAATACATGCAAAGTGTTTATTCCCGTACTTATTTCTTGTAAGGATTTCATTACAAAATGTGAAAAAAAAATGGAATTCTGCGCCTTGTATTCTCTTCTTTGAAAAAAATGGTGTGACTTGTTGTTATGATGTTATTCAACTTTTGAATAATTTCACTTTTGTATAATCTTGAAAAAAAGTGTGGCATATTTCTTGTTCTATTTCCCAGGGTTCAACTTGATACCCAGAAAGTTGTTCTTGCAAATCTTTACCATTCCACAGACAGACACCTATGTCATTTGGTACTTTGAATGCATAGACGATGAAGTTCTCCCTTCGTTCATCTTCAGCTATAACCATTTTGAAAAAATGGGTAGGCACAGAAACCTTGTTGAATCCTATTTTTCCAATATTCCTAAAATATGAATAATAAATTTATGATATTTAATTTAAGTTAAGGGGTAAATCATATTAATCCTACTTTTGCGATAATGCTAAAATATGAATAATAAATTTAAGAGAGTTAAGTTTAGGAACCTTCATATACGTGAAATAATGAAAAAAAATCTACAAATTGATTAATTAATCAACCCACTTACTCTTCTGGTGCTTTAAATATTGGTCCTGTGATCACGTAGGTTTCAGTGTGCTTCCGGGTCAGTTCTTCTACGTATTTGTTAAGGGCTGGCCATACTCCACCGATACAATCGTTTAAACACCGATGCTGGAAAAGTTAAGGGCAAAGAAGAAAAATAAAGTTGAGAACAAATAGTATTATACTGCACAAGGGCACCACTAGGTATCAAAGGGAGGCCTTCCAACATGAAATTTAATTTCAGACAGCAAAAAAAACTGAAGCACTTTATACTGTAGATATAGTAACTCCAATAATCTATAATTATTTTAACTGAAACGTAAAGATCCATGATAATTTAGATACACCGTCTTTTAATATAGTGAGAACTCGAAAATTAATTACCTGGGGGGCGTTATTCGTCATGTAATAAGTGTGGTCGAAAGCCCATGGGTCATCTTCGTGGTGACTTGAGGATGCCATTTGACCTACGTCAAATGGAGACAGTTCGAAATCCTCAGGCAGCGATATCTGGTGACGTAAGAGGGTTTTTTCAGTTTTATGCTGGGACATACATCTCCTGTCGAAGCATTCCTTATCAAACTTTCTAGGATTTAAATATTCGAAAACAAAGTATGGAACCTTTCTCACTAGATCATAGATTACAATATGATCATAATACTTCAATTCTCTTACAGAACATTCGTCCTTGGCTACACTTCTAACATTCACTCCTTTTCGGAATAGAAAGTTTGCCGCGTTGTATATTTCAGTCGGCTCAGCATGAACTTTGGGAAGTGATATTTTGGGTAGTTCGCTTTGTATTGCGGGCTTGTTTTGAGAACTGAGAAATCTGTCGCGAAGTCTTTGGGTTCCATGTTGGATCCCTAATAGGCTGGCAGTAAAAGCCGGGGCCAAGATGTTAAACAAACGGCGTTGCATGTTGAAGATTTGCTTAATAATTTACGTTATTTTGCTTGAGTGATAGTTAGGTGCTGGTTGCTTTTTTTTCTTCCTTTTTACTAAATCGTTTGCGGTCTTTTTCCTTTTCCCTTTTGCTTATTCCTTGTTTTTTAGTCTTTCGAGTTTACATTTACTTTTCTCTTGTGCGCATGTCCCGTATTATGACGTAACAATAGAGCACGTTAAATATTGTGTTAGGAGCCAATCACAATCCAATATTTTACACATTCATTGTTTCACACGAGACTTCCACCTCTAGTATAAATTATGTGTAAAGGATAGGGGATATGATAGACCATGTTTTTTTTTTACAAAATGTTAGTACCTAAAGATAAAAGTACTTAATTTCACATGGCATAATAAAAAAGGGATTTCAATATTGTTTTCTAAACCAAATTTAATTTCTTATTTCATTGATAATTTTCACCTGTCATTTTCAAGTTGATTTTGTCTAAATATTGCAACAGCACTCGAGTACCTAGAAATCCTAGTGGTTTTATGGAATATCATCATGAAATTTCAATAGAAAGAGGGCCATGATTGTTGGGTATAGGAGGGAAATCTTACATAGCTTTAGGTACCCTCATCGGTGAATCATGACTTGATAGAAAGAATAAACTAAAAAATGTTGATGCACTTATAATATAATGTTACAAAAGATTTTTATTTGAATAAGCAACAAGCATAAACCCAGCACAAAACAATTTTTGTTGGTTTAAAATGGTAGGTTTCTTTTAAAAAGAGAGAGAGAGAGAGAGAGAGAGAGAGAAAAAAACAAATTGTGACATTATCAAAATAGAGCTCAGGATCATGTGATCCACAAGCCAGCACTTTACCTCTAGGTTTGGACCATTTAGGCTGGTCAGTAAAGGCTTATATATCATTACACTAAAATCAAAGATGACATCCAATATCTCCATCAACAACACACTAACTGTTACAAAAATTGAATTTTTTTATTGTTGATAATTGAATCCAAAGATATAGAATTATCGTCATGTTGAATGTGAAAATCATGTTTATCTTGAAACTTCAGATGACATCTGGTGACATTTTATTGAATATATTTCCAGTGGTGAAATTATCACAACATTCTATTAGATTCATATTTTGATCATTTACTTTACAAATTGCTTTTTTTAAATCAAAAATATATAAAAACGTTCAAAAGTGGGAGCAGACTGGTCAAGCATGACTTGGAAGTGATAATGGCGTGGTCAAATGATATCTACTTGAATTATTTAAATATACACTTGGTGAAAGGTCTGATCAGGCTATAAACTAGTGCACCCTATGCTGTCTCTTTGTATCTTCATTTCTCATTTTTCATTTAAAAGAAGTTTTTGAACCCACTGATATAGTAAAAGCAGGGAACAACATAATGCCTTGCCTGTAGGTCCAGGGCCCCAATAATGTTCAGGCAGACCCCCCCAGATTTTGATTTTAGGGGTCTGTATGGGATAGTGATTTTTTTTCTCTTATAAGGGTCTGTGGATTTTGAGGGTGGGCTTGTAGAATTGTGCCCTATATGTCTGCTTGGGACACTCTCAAACAGTGAAAGTTGATCCCTGCAGAGCTGCTGACAATCCAGCGATTCTCCTAAATCTACTTTTCCATGTATATGTATATGTATATCTCTTGAATAATTTTTTCTTCAGATTCAGTTTATCAGTTTTGGCTCTGTTTTTCATATTGTTCTGGTGTTAATGTTTTCATTGTAAATGCATGAATTGTTTTCATTTCTTCTTCCAAAGTTGAATTCACAGACCTGTAACAAATGAAAATAATGATGAGATCAATGTGATTATGACTTTTAATTTGAAAAGTACACCACATTTTTTTATGAATATACATAGGCAGACTTCCAAACCTCTCCAATGAATTTGTGTCCAACTGAAAATATTCTTTACTAACCTATGGCGCTGTAACAAAGGCTTTCCTTCGAATTTTGTTGATACTATGAAACAACTAAACTTTGCACCACATCCATCTGACATATCTTCAACTTTCTGGAAAAAAATAATTCAATAAGTGAAAACATCTATAAATATAATGATGTAATTTGATAGAAGGTGTGGCATCATACTGCATGACACGCACCTATAAAATCAAAGTATGAAACAGGAAAAATCCAACGAACTAAATACAGTATGTATTATATAAAATAAATTACACAAAGGGAAAAAAAAAAAAAAATTAAAGTAATACTTGCAAGATTACTATTAAGATTTTGTGTAACAGTTTGTATCTCTGAAATGTTAAATCTAGTGACATTTGAATAGCAGTTTGGGAATTTAATGTAAACTTTTTCCTGGTGAAAAATTCCCTTTCCAGAACCCGTCTTTCTAAACAGTTTTTTGCTGTAAGTGTAACATTTATGATAACAGTTAACAACAGTATAATCATAGCGGGGGGTTACATCTATTACTTTATTTCGGTAAGAAAGACCATACATCATCAATTATGCAAAAGACCTACGGTTGATAATGTAAGAACCATAGTAAAGATAATAGAAGGCTCCCTTTTTGTTTCAACTAGACTTTCGACACCCACTCACAGTATTGACTCCTTGAGTTAAACGAGGGGCCGAAACATAAGGTCGATAATAGGGGACTACGTGGTTTAGATGCTGTTTTTCGGCATTTGTAGAAAGTACTTACAATATGAGTTGGTTCGAATTCTTTCCTAAGCTTTTCTTCTAAAAAATCTGCTGTATACGGCATTTTTGTAAAAGTTCTACGGCAACCCGTGATCAATTTATTACGTGATTTATTTTTTGAGAAACCTAACAAGCAAGTGACTAGAATGCGGATAACCCTCCGAATAAGGGTGAGATAGGGTATCAAAGATAGCATAATGATTTTGTAAAACTTTTATTCTCAAACTAATTTTACTTCCTGCCGATTCAACTAGTTATTCGTTATAATCAATTTAAACCCTTTTCTCTATGTGAAAATTTTAGAAATTATAGGCGGATCCAGGATTTGCTGATGGAGGTGGGGGCATAATCGTATTCCAAATTTTACAATGTCAAAGGGGGAGGGGGGGGTACCTTAATTTAAAAAGTGATAAGCTCTATTTCATTTCAATATTCAATTCATACTCCATTGATTGGGTATCTGGTAAACTTTAGAAAAAAAAGATAAATGCAGAATACAAGAACATTATTTAATTATGTTTTGAAAGAGTGTGCCTGATTTCGTTCTATGTTTACTGACAATTTCAGAATGTTGAAAGTGTGAGATTTGTAACATCGCACAGATAATGATAATGATACTACTACTACTACTATCACTACTGCTACTGCCAATGATAATGATGATAATGATGATAATGATAATAATAAAAATGATAATAATAATGATAATAATGTGCTACTTATGTGCTAAATTTTATTATTATCATTATCATGATTATAATCATGTTAATGATTATAATAATGATAATGATTATGATGATAATAATACTAGAAGACCCCCTCCCCCCACCAGATCCGCTTACGGATTCAAAGACAAGTTCTTGCATGGCAAATCCGCTGCCTAGACTTCCCCTATAAATAGAAAGATACGAAACTTTTTCAAGACATTGATAACAAATGTACAGCTTTACTTCTTGGGAAAAGTAACTGGCCCGAGTTTGACAGCAGCTGTCTAATGCTCAAAATTGTCAAAATAAAGAAACAGGGAACATCAAATGTAAGCCCTGCATTCGGTAAAAAAAATAAAGCAACATAATTTTTATGAGGAATACCATTGATGATTGAAAGTGACGGTAGGTTTATTATATTATGCTCAATCGAGGAGGTAATGACAGTGGCAGTGCATCTTTCAAATGGATCATTATCATTGCCAAAGAATTCATTTATAATTTTCAACATAATCTGTAGAATTCTGTACCTGGTTAACTCTTCTTTGCATTGAATGCACGAAAGTTCAATGTTTAAAAATCATGATTGTAATATTTACAGTTGAAGTATAAGTGATTATTGGAGCCTGGAAGTTTTACTCATCAAAATCACTCGCCTTATTCGGTGACTGTCATCTGATTCATGTATTGCATTTGAAGCAGAAGAAATAGAAACAGAAGACACCAACATTGTGGACAAAATGTCAAGGTAACTTCTTTTACAGTAGACCATCAGTAGTTTTTGTATTTAAAAAAGTAGTTATAACATGGGGGAGGGGGGGGGGGTGGTCAATAAATAAGGGGTGTGGCTTTCATAAATGCAGATTTTCATATTTGAATATTCATTTGCAAAATCCACCTAACTCATTTTTTCATGTTGTGAAAAAAACAAGAAAGACAAGTTAAATATGATTGTGTGATATATTGCTTACAAAGCATGGAAATTACTGAGAATATGAACAGGGACTCTGTCACCAATAGATGGAGACTACAAAGTACCCGAATCTGGGTCTAACTCAAAATGTCAAAACATTTAGCCTGGTGGGTTTTTGCATAACAGCGTGGACAGATACATGAATAATGCCTCAAGTATACTGTATTTTGTTAAATATTTACATTGGGCGATTTCTGTAGGCCTTATTTATTTCTGTTCTTTAAGGAGGGTGCCCATTCATGGGACCCTCCATACATAAAAGACATACAAAGTTATATACAAGACATACACAAGCATCTAAACATAGACTAATACTATATACATTTGAACATAGGACAAAATATTAACGTTGAAACATAAGACAAAAATATAAGAAAGTAAATTTTACGTGACTTAAGATTGGAAATTAAACCCTGGAATGATGAAAAAGAAAACGTTTTAATTTGAATTTAAAGTTTGAGAGACAATCGGAATTTCTAATGGGAGTAGGTATATTATTGAAAGCCTTGCTATCGCTGACAATAAGGCTATGTTTCATATAATTTGATTTAAAACATTTAATATATAACGAATCTGAAACATTGGATCTTGTCCTACATTGGCTAACATCTTTTATATACAAAAAAGCCTTGTCATCTATGCTACAGACACAGACATAATCATGCTCTCTATGTACAATTTTTGCCTTTTGGACAAGCTAAAAGAACTATGGATTAAAAAAAATGCAAGCTATCTACCTATTCATGAACTAGTAAGGATTCTCAGTGAAAACTTCGAGAAAAGCCCAATTCGATTGACTTCTACACTTGTGTGTACATATGTCCTAAGTGGATGTGATACGCCTTTTCAGAAGAGGTAAAAAAAAAGCGGCCAAGGTTGCTCTAGGCATGATTGGGGCTGGGACACCTAGCTTAATTTGGGGGAAAATGCAGCTGGGATGCTACAAGTCAAGTGAAAGCAGAGGTGAAGGAATACTTTATAGCACTTAATGGGCGTGACAGTATCAGCTGTTTAAATACTTTGCGCCAGCACATATTTGCAACAACTAAATCTGACCCGAGAATACTACCTCCAACTGATGATGCATTCCATTTTCATGTGCT
>JAVSBT010189534.1:0-11008 GCA_033118115.1 Pharyngocirrus eroticus | reverse complement strand
CTCACAGTTCCTATAGACACAGTAACAAATGAAATCAATCAAAACATTTTTTTTTTTTTCACGAGTGCGATTAAACGCACCACTGTTTTCAAAATTACGAGTGCGATGCGAGTGTGGTGCGATCGCACTCGTGTAATTTCAAGGCCTGATACACGCAACTAAGAAAAATTGAACTGTAGTCACTGAAAGAGCTGATATAGTGGAAACATATATAGATATAAAAGATCATAAAGAAATGAATTCAAATTGGCAGTGCACTTTGCCTATAAAAAAAAAGCCAAAAAATATTAAAGTCAACTCTTAAAAATTACAAGAACAAGTTGAGCGCTAGAGCATTCAAATGTATAATATTGATAAAAAGTTTGCTAATTTATTAAAACAATGAAACATTATGCACAAGAATTTTGTTCCTATATCTTCCTGTTATTGCTATTACTAGTATATCTCTTAATTACTCTATAATCAACTCTCACCTCAAGGTATCATTCACTGACAGGTTCCAAAAATTCGTTGTTTATACCAGCTCTGGGTACCTTGATAACCTTGTGTTATGGTGCATAGTTACCTTTACAATTCATTTGTAACCAGATGTGCAGATTACTAGGTCGCAAAATTATGGGTGCTATTTATGAACTTGAAGGACTTATGCTAGTAACAACCTGTAAAATGTTACTCTCTTACATATCTGTATAACTAATTGACCGATGTCCATTTTGAGTTTCCAAGGAGAAAGGGGGGTGCTACCGTCACTGTGTGTCGGATTCACATTTGCTCCAGCCTGTGGTATGACCTAAAAATGACCATTTAGGGCAGCATACCTAGAGCCTCCCACAATAATTCAATGATCTCAAAATGACCTTCTTTGGTAGCTATTTGAACTGCTATCAATCCCTCATTGTCTGCAAGGAGCATATCGGCTCCTGCAGCTAACAAATATCCTACTACTTCCTTTTTTCCTTGGAAAGAAGCTCCCATCAGTGGAGTCATTCCATTTTTCATTGGCAAATCTACGTCTGCTTTATGAGCTCGAAGCATATCTACAACCGACAGATGTCCAATTTGAGCTGCAATGTACAAAGGTGTAACTCCTTCATCGTTGACCTGGTTTATACTTGCTCCAGCCTTCAGTAATAATTCTATGACTTCAACATGACCGTCTTGCGCAGCACAGTGAAGTGCTGTAAATCCCACATTGTTTGTAAGTAGTACATCGACTCCAGCTTCTAACAAATATTTTACTACTTCAGTGTGTCCATTAGAAGAAGCTCCCATAAGTGTAGTCACACCATCATTTTTTGCCAAATGAACATCCGCTCTATGAGCTACTAGTATCTTTGTGACCGCCAGATGTCCATTTTGAGCTGCAATGCACAAAGGTGTGACCCCCTCATTGTTTAAATGGTTAACACTTGCTCCAGCCTTCAGTAATACTTCTATGACTTCAACATGACCTTCTTGAGCAGCACAGTGAAGTGCTGTAAAATCCTCTTTGTTTGAAAGATGTACATCGGCACTAGCATCACACAAATATTTTACTACTTCAGTATGTCCATTGAAAGATGCAACCATGATTGTAGTCATCCCATCATTTTTTGCCAAATGAACATCTGCTTTATGAGCTACTAGTATCTTTATGACTGACAAATTTCCATGTTGAGATGCGAGGTAGAGAGGTGTGACCCCTTCATTGTTTACCTGGTTGACGCTTGCTCTAGCCTTCAGTAACACTCTTGTGACCTCAACATGACCTTCTTGGGCAGCACAGTGAAGTGCTGTAAAATCCTCTTTGTTTGTAAGAAGTACATCGGCCCCAGCCTCAATCAAATAATTCACTACTTGAATGTGTCCATTCAAAGATGCTGCCATAAGTGGTGACGTTTTATCATTTGTCGCCAAATAAACATCTGCTTTATAAGCCATTAGTATCTGTATGACCGAGAGATGTCCATTTTGAGCTGCAAAGTAGAAAGGTGTTACTCCTTCATTGTTTACATGGTTAACACTTGCTCTAGCCTTCAGTAACACTTTTGTGACCTCAATATGACCTTCTTGGGCAGCACAATGAAGTGCTGTAAAATCCCCCTTGTTTGCAAGAAGTACATCGGCTCCAGCCTCAATCAAATAATTTACCACTTCAATGTCACCATTCAAAGACGCTCCCATAAGTGGTGTCGTTTTATCACTTGTTGCCAAATGGACATCTGCTTTATGAGCTACTAGTATTTTTGTGACCGACAGATGTCCATTTTGAGCTGCGATGTAGATAGGAGTGACTCCTTCATTGTTTACCTGGTTTAAACTTGCACCATACATCAGTAATACTTTTGTGACCTCGACATGGTCTTCTTGGGCTGCACAGTGAAGTGCTGAAAACCCGTCATAGTTTGCAAGGTGTAAATCAGCCCCAGCTGCTAACAAATATTTCACTACTTCAGTGTGGCCATTCAAAGAAGCTACCATAAGTGGAGTCATACCATCATTCCTTGCCATATCAACATCTGCTTGATCGGCTACTAGTATCTTTATGACTAACAGATGTTTATTTTGAGATGCTAAGTAGAGAGGAGTGACTCCCTTTTTGTTTATCTGGTTGACACTTGCTCCCGCTTTCAGTAATAGTTCTGCAACCTCAGAATTACCTTGCTCTGCAGCACAGTGAAGTGCTGTTAAACCTTTATTGTCTGCACTGAATACATGGACTCCAGCTTCCAACAAATATCTTACTACTTCAGTTTTTCCAAAGAAAGAAGCTTCTGTTAGTAAAGTAATTCCATCATTTGTTGGAAAATTCATATTGTCTAGTAGAAAGTAGAAAGGAATGACCTCTATATTGTTAACCTGGTTGACACTTGCTCCCCCAATTAATAATTCGACGACTTCAACATGGCCTTTTTGGGCAGCACCATGAAGTGCTGTGGAATACGCTTTGCTTGCAAGGAGTACATCAGCTTCAGCTTCTAATAGAAATGTTACTACTTCAGAATGACCATTCAAAGAGGCAACCACAAGTGGAGTCCATCCACTATAACTCGGCAAATGAACATCTGCTTTATGAGCTACTAGAATCTTTAGAACTGGCAGATGACCATAAAGAGTTGCCAAGAGGAACGAAGTGCATCCTTCATCGTTTCTATGGTTTATACTTGCTCCAGTCTTCAATAATAATTCTACGACTTCAACATGACCTTCTTGGGCAGCCAAAGTAAGTGCTGTGAATCCCTTCTTGTATTCAAGGTGTACATCAGCTCCAGCTTCTAACATATAATTTACTACTTCAGCGTATCCATTGAAAGAAGCCACCATGAATTGTGTACATCCATCATTACTAGGCAAATGAACATCTGCCTTATGAGCTACTAGTATCTTAATAACTGACAGATGCCCATTTTGAGCTGCAATGTGGGAAGGTGTGGCACCTTTATAGTTTCCCTTGTTGACACTTGCTCCAGCTTCAAGTAATAATTCTATGACCTCAACATGACCTTCTCGGGCAGCACTATGGAGCGCTGTAAAACCTTCATTGTCTACAAAAGACACATTAGCTCCAGCACCTAATAAATATCTTACTATTTCAAAGTGTCCATTTAAAGAGGCCACCGCAAGAGGAGTCAATCCTTCAAAACTTGGTAAATGAACATTTGCTTTATGAGCTACTAGAATCTTTAGAACTAGCAGATGACCATTATGAGTTGCCAAGAGGAAAGAGGTGAACCCCTCATCGTTTCTTTGGTTGACACTTGCTCCAGTCTTCAATAATAAATCTACGAGTTCTGCATGACCTTCTTTGGCAGCCATATGAAGGGCTATAAAACCCCTTTTGTTTGCAAGGAGTACATCAGCTCCAGCTTCTATCAAATATTTCACTACTGCAGTGTTTCCATTGAAAGAAGCCACTATAAGTGGAGTCGATCCATCATTACTTTGCAAATGAATATCTGCTTTATGAGCTACTAGTATCTTGATAACTGACACATGTCCATTCCGAGCTGTCAAGTAGAAAGGAGTGACGCCTTCATTGTTAACCTTGTTGACTTTTGCACCGTATTTCAGTAATAATTCTACAATCTCAACATGACCTTCTTGGGCAGCACAGTGAAGTGTTGAAAAACCTTTATTGTCTTCAAAATGTACTGCAGCTCCAGCTTCCAGCAAATATTTTACTACTTCAGTGTGTCCATTGAAAGAAGCTCCCATTAGTGGAGTCACCCAATCATGACTTGCCACCTGAATATCTGCTTTATGAGCCACTAGTATCTTCATGACTGACAGATGTCCATTTTGAGCTGCAATGAACAATGGTGTTACCCCTTCATTGTTTACCTGATTTACACTTGCTCCAGCCTTTAGTAATAATTCACCGACTTCAGCATGACCTTCTTGGGCAGCACAGTGAGGTGCTGTAAAAGCTTTATTGTCTACCAAGTGTACTGCAGCTCCAGATTCTAACAAATATTCCACAATTTCAGCGTTTCCATTCAAAGAGGCTCCCATAAGTGGTGTTGTTCCATCATATTTTGCCAAATGAATATCTGCTTTATGAGATACTAGTATCTTTTTAACTGACAGATGTCCTCTTTGAGCTGCAAAGTAGAAAGGTGTTACTTTTTCATGGTTAACTTTGTTAACACGTGCACCAGCCTTCAGTAATAATTCTGCAACCTGTACATGACCTTCATAAGCAGCTATATGAAGTGCTGTTAATCCCTGGTTTTGGGAGAACAGTACATCAGCTCGAGTTGCTAACAAGTACTTCACTACTTTAGTGTGCCCCCTGAAAGAAGCTCCCATGAGTGGAGTCCATCCATCATTTCGTGGCAAATTAACATCTGCTTTATGAGCCACTAGTATCTTTAGAACCGACAGATGTCCATTTTGAGCTGCAATGTAGAAAGGAGACACCCCTTCATCGTTTACCTGGTTGACGCTTGCTCCAGCCTTTAGTAATAATTCTGCAGCCTTAATGTAACCTTTTTCAGCTGCCCAATGAAGTGGTGTAGAGCCTCTGTTTTCTCCTAGGTGTAGATTTGCTTTATATTTCAACAAATGCTGTATTATATTTGTCTCCCCATACATAGAGGCAGTGTGGAGGCTGGTCAACCCATCATTGTTTGCCAAGTTAACATCTGCATTGTGAGTTATCAGTACTTTTACCACTGACAGATAACCATTTTTAACAGCCAGGTGGAGAGGTGCGTCTCCTGTTTTGTTTGTATAGTTAACCTTTGCTCTTGCCTTAAGTAAACACTTCGTAATGTCGCCATGACCTTCTTCTGCAGCATTATGAAGTGCAGTGAACTCCTCAGAATCTGTAAGAAGTACATTTGCTTTATGTTGCAAAAGGTATTTCACTATTTTTATATGACCTTTGCATGCTGCATAGTGTAATGGTGTCAGACCCTCATCATCTTTGTCATTTGCATCTTTATCTTTTGATAACAAATACTTTACTATTTTCATGTATCCTAGTTGACAAGCAGCATGGAGGGGACTTATTTCACTGGTGCTTAGTTGATATCCATTTTCATAAAGAAATTTTACAATTTCATAATTTCCATTTACCACAGCAATGGACAGTGGATTAATTTTGCTGTAATCGATCAGGTCGAAGTCTTCTCCTTTTGAGTAAATGGCTTTCACAGTTACAAGGTCCCCAACTTCTGCTGCCTCATAAAGTAGTTTTGTAGTAGCGCTGGGCTCACCCTCAACTACAAGAATTGACAAATATTCCATACTTATAATTATTCATGTGACACAGGAATTTATATGAAACTACATAGAATAACATAATGACTGTTTCTTTTTATCACGAGGTTGAACACCTCAATCATTTCTCGAAATTGGTATATGTATGAACAAAATAACTGCACTAATTTGTACTGCTCACATAGAATGGTAACAACATAAATGAATTACAAAACCCTTTATTCAATTGCAACAAAATATGTTTGTAATTAGACTACAGCAACTTAGGAAATCTGGTGATAAATTCAAACTTTATTTAGTTTTATCATTCTCGAGTTTTATAATTATGCAAGGAAATAACCAGGGGTAATTGAATGAGCTTGAAATATAATTGTCTTGAACTAAGACAATTATTGTATAAAAAATATATATAAAAATTATTCAACACCATACATAGGTTCTAGACATACTGACCGTGTTGCATGAAACTTACCTATTTGCAAACTTTTTTCATATTCCTGACTTACAGATGTACGTAGATTTTTTACCAAACCTCTTCTTATTGCTTTCCTAAATCTTACAGTGTTGGTTTTTTGTAGCAAAAGCTTTTCAAAAGATAAAAGACGTTTTAGAATGTCCTGATTTTGAGATGACATCTTTTTACAACTGTCTTCATAATCCCTCATATCGACATGACAGGTACTGTAACTCTGGAGGTAAAGCTTACTTGTTTTCAAAGCAGGAATGTAACTAGCAATTTCTAGGCATGCATCAAGTAGATAGGAGAAAAGCCTGTTATATTCTCCTTCATCCAAGTCAGGACTTTTCTTCCTGACTAAAGTTTCTTCTACAATAAAAAATAACTTCGCAAGTGCACTTTCCAATGTCTTGTCACTATCAGTGGGTAGGTTTTCCCATTTGGTAGTAGGTTCTTTCAGACCACATATGTTCTTAAGCAGTGTTATGCACAGCCATATATCCAAATCTTCAATGCGGACAGTTGCTTTATTTTCAGGATAGATCTGTTTCCATTGTTCCGGAGTAATAGGTCTTCCACTCCCAGGTCCCTTCAAAGTTTTTAATTTTTGTTTTACAGTTTTATCAGAGAGCACTTTGTGAAAGGATGATGTCTTGTGTTCTTTTGTTGATAATTCCTGGAGAGTCAATCTACAAATGGGCAAACCTTCTTTGCAAATAAACATAACCAAACGCATGAAGTTCAAACTTTCAATTGAAGTTTGATCAATGGATAGAACGCTACTGCACTCTGAAAATAAGAATAATTTTATTTGTGTATGTGTCTAGGTCTCTCTCTGTCTCTCTTTTAAATGTTCAACTAGAAGACAAACTCACTTACATAAATTCAAGTAGTGTCTAAAACTGAAGTTGAAAATGACTTTGATGACAATTTTAATGATTTATGTTTTAGCAATGAATAGCTTGTACATTTATGTAAATACATCAAAACTTGTCAACACAGAAAAGATTTGTACACATGCTGATGAAAATGTGATTATTGCCTTTGAAATCAAAGGAGAAATCATTTTGTTTTGAAAATGAAAAAAAAAATGAAAATTTAATTTTTTGAATTGTTACCCCATAATTATCCATCTTTGAACAGTTTGTATTGAAAATGGCAAGAAATATATCATATCTATGGGAGGAAGAATATCCTATTCAGGCATGGAAAATGATGAAAAATATGTGAGATAAGGCAAATGTATCGCTGCTTTTTCAAGATTAAGTAATTTTTTAAATGAACATCAATCCAGTTTCTATGTTATTTAGTAGTCAATTTATGATATTACTGGTACTGATTTTGCCATAGCATTAGTGTGAGGAAAACCTTTAAAAATATTAGCTAACACATTTCCATTTGATGTAATGCGAGTCACACCTCAATAAAATGCTTCTAAATTACTGATCATCAAATCAATTAATTGTGTTTTGCTGCCATTTCAAATATTACTCAATTTGGCACTTGCAAAGAACATTTCAAATCTAAAAACATATGACCTGGGGAGATATGCCATGACAAAATGAGTCACATGGAAATGCCCCACAGTATATATAATTGTATTTCCTGTAAATGTTGTATACAAACCGGAATCAACTGTAGAAACCAGGGATATAGTGTCCGTGCTACTGTCCCCTGTAAATGTGAAACAGAAGGATCAATTGAAATCTTGAATTAGTTGATAATTTCTACTCTGTATATTGTCACAATAAATGAGTGGCTTTGATATTTAAATACAAATCCTGTTTGTTTATACACATTTTTTGATATGAAATGTATTCTTGTTCTACATACCTCTTCGATGAAGTTCAGCAAGATATTTCCTGAGCCGTTTTCTATAGAAAGTTCCTTCCATTTCTTTCCTCACCATATCTTGGATTTTCTTGCGGTCCAACCTGTCCTTTGTCAGTTTTTCTAGATCAAACAGCTCCAGATCACATTCGCCTTCTTGTTTATACCACCTCGATGTGATGTCATCCAAATCATGCATCATATCTTCACTCATTTCCATGGAAATATACTGTTCCAGATCTTCTTCTGTTATCTTGAATATAGGAACCTTCCCACCAACAATGAGAAGGGCCTTCTTTATGTCTTTAAATCTTATTTCAAATTCAGTCTTAGTAAGCTTGGCTTCTTCACTATGACACAGTTCATTCCTCATGGCTTTGATTTGGGCCAGTGACCCTTCTAGACTGTTATCAGTTGGCGCTGGAGGGTTGTTCCATGTTGTTACAGGTTCTGTCAAGCCACATATATTCCTTATGAGGGGAAAACATAGCGTCATATCTAAATCTTCCACCGTCACTTGACTTCCATTACTTGGATAGAGAATTTCCCTCTGCTTTTTATTGATGATACCTCTAAGATTACGAATAATTCCAGAAACAGCAGGACATTGTATGACGTCATTAAAATATGCCAAGTTGTATTTCTGCAGTGACAAATACAACAATGTTTTTCTGCATGCTTCTGTTCCCTTTTCAAAGACTAGATTCACTAGTCGCATGAAATGTTCGGCCTCCTTTGAATAAGGCATGTTCTTCACAGTGACCTATGAAAGGAAGATAGAGCCTTGTGTTAATATAAAAATAAATTCATGAGTTAAAGGGATGCTGCATGCTGCAAAAGAAAAACCTTACCTTTACAGTCACAATATAAAGTGATGCAAAGTTATAGAATGACATAATTGGGATATTGGTAGCTTAGTAACAAAGCATACATCTACAACTCAGAGGGTTAAAGGATTAAAATGAAGCCTCTTATGTGTGCCATTGGGAAAGATACATGCATTTCTTATTTCCCTTCTACATCCAAACACGTTTCACGGTTATGGGACCTTGCTCTCAGTCTTTGGAGCTAAACATTTATATAGGGACAACTTCCTTTGCACACTATAGTACATTCTTAGAACATAGATGATAGATGATTAAAAAAACAAAACTGTTCATGCAAATAATTAATTCAAAAACAAGATACTAGACAGTGTGTCCCTTGCATCCAGGGTGACTTCATAGAAAATATATGATATACTTTACTTTATACTTTAAATGGCATTATGACAACATTTAGCGGTACCATTAGTTTCAAAATTCTTGGCGCCTTTTTGCTCCATAACAATGCTATAAGTAAATTTGATTAGTATCCTTTTCTGTTATTAAAACCTGTGATACACAGAACTTATCTTTTATAGACTTCTTTTGCAAAATAAAAATGGCTGTTAAAATATAGAAATTTTAACAAATTTTAAATTTGTTTCAACAAGTTTTTCCGAATGTGGAGCTGTATAATTTTATGCTAAATGTATCCATTATACATATAATTAACTTGACTTACCCCTACAGATTATACTTTTGCATCTTTATTTTCACGAGGCTAAAAAAAACTAAAGTGCTGACTGAGAATATGTATACAATACTGTAAAAATAAATCTTCTGAAACCCAGCGAAAAATCAGTCACACTCACTCGCAAATGTATAAAAGGCTCATACCTTAAATATATTTTTTGTAAGAAAGGAAAGTTGTTTGCAAAAAGTTTTCATTAGAAAGACTGGTATATGGATGAACGATTTTCAAATAGTTTTTAATTTGATTTGATTTGATTTTCAATTCACCGACGATAGGACATATAACTCTGTGATTACTTTCTAATGTGGTCCCCTTTTTGAGGTGGAAGATTCACATTGCTACTAATGCAGCTACTCTTTTCGATAACAAAAATCACTCTTAACCTGGGGATCGAACCCTGGTCGCTTGATGATCAGCTATACTGACCACTACACTATAGAGGCCCTGCTTACTTTAAAAAATGATTCACCCCTCTTTTGAATTCCAAGATTTTATTTGTAGTGTTTAAGGCAGGTTATATATATACAAACACCCTTACATACACCCTAGCACATACCTTTACATACCTTTGCACTCACCGGGTCACTGAATCTTTAAATGCATGTTCACTCTAGTATGTAAGGAAAATACCTTAGAAAAACGATTTCTTTAAATGTTGAATCATAAAAATCAGATGTCTATACAGTGGCAATCACTGAATCAGAATCAAGTATGATCTTAATGTAGTCAAACATTGATGTAGGTTGCCACTATTATATTGCATTCCCTCGAAGAGTGCGGGCATTTATAGTAGTTCTGAAGATGGCGTTGTAAGATTGTAAAAAATATAACAGCATGTAATTTGTCTTGAAAATAAATCAAGCAACATAATTTTCGGAGTGATTTTTCTACTATATTTCTAAAAATTATCAGTTGGCAATTTCGCTTGTGCCCTAGGACAAATATGACCATGGATGATTACATAAGAGTAGTAAGCTAACACTACTATAGACTTATGCGCACCCTAATCGATATCTTGAATGCCAACGAAAGATAAGTGAATTGCCGGATCTGAACCAAGGACCTTTCACAGATAATGCTAGGATGAAAATTCAAGCTAACCCTGCCCAGTGAGTCATTCGTAGGTTCTCTCCATTCAAAGTTTCTCTCCATCAAAAACTGGCATCTTCATTAACCAAGATTATTCAATTCTTCCGTAGAAGAGGAACTGATACTGACAAGCCACTTTCAACTTTGACCTTTGATGTCCTTAATCTTACATTGCTGCACGATTATTTGTGTCATTGCGTTCATTCTACTACACATTTAAATGTTTATATATTTTAACTTTTCACGTGAGATTTTGAAATAAAACTAAGGAATGTTGCTTGTTTGAGCGTAATTGTATTCAACATTTTGAAACATTATTGTTTTAACACAAAATCTTACCTTGTTTATTTCAATCTCCAACTAAATGGCTAG
>JAVSBT010189312.1:0-13691 GCA_033118115.1 Pharyngocirrus eroticus | reverse complement strand
AATCGCATGAAAAATCACCATGATTGGAAATAGCTGGGAATTCAGTGGCAAGGATGACTCAAATTAAGAAATATATTTGTTTTGATATACATGTAGATTGAAAAAAAAGCTTTGGGGAAAATATTATACAATTTAAAAAAAAATCATACTAACATTTTGTTAGCCTAAGTATATTTTTGTAGTTATTCAATTGATTTTAGAAACTAAATAGGTGTCAGTTAGTTGTGTTTGGATAATATATCATTTTCATTACTCTAATAAAAATAGTGATACATGTATTATGTATCTGAATTTGACATGATTAATATGGATATAATCTTAATTTCTGAGAAAAGACCCAATTTTTTAACTTTATAGAGTGTAAACTTAATAATGTTATGATGTATGTCATAACCTTTTTGCATGCTATAAATTCTCAATAAAAATAAGATTAAAAACATCTGCACATTTTAGACCTTCTTTCATGACTTTAAGAGTATATTGCCATAAACAAACCTCCACAATTGTGGGGACAGGGCATTTGGTCTTGTTGCCTCAAGGCTATGGAATGATTTACTAGCAGAGTAGAAAAGCAGCAATGACACTTTTGATTTTAAAAGAAATTAAAAAGCTTTCCTTGTTGCATAGCCCTTCTGAAGAGCCTGACCTAAAAGAAGCCCTTTAGAAATTCATTGATTCATTATTTGACTTTAATATGGTTATTTTTTTTTAACTGTATTTTCTAGGCTATCTATTTGATGACCGATAATGATCCAGACAAGATAGCCGAAGCCCCTGTGTCAAGAACTAAAGACATTTTTAGTAAAATGGACATTAATTGTGACGGTGTTCTTTCTAAAGAAGAATTTGTAAAAGGGTGTATGAATGATGAAACCCTTTTCAGACTACTAGCGTGTTCCCAAGGTGACGATGTCCCCCCACAACTACAGGGAGAATTGTGATTAATCATATAATAAGCTTATCCCTATGCATTCAATAGTCTATTTTATCAATAACATAAATTGTAGAACTGTTTCCCTCAGAAGTTATAATTCAAAACTCTTCAATGTTTGGATGTGTCATCACAATACTTTTATTATGTGTTGGTGCTTCAATATTTAATACTTATGTTGTCTTATGGAGATTATGAAGATGTATTTATATAACAATGATGATCCTTGCAATGTAAACGCACAGTCACTCAGAGGCGCCATCTAATGATGAGGGCAGGTTTAATAAAGGAACAAGCTAGTATAGATATCTACTGAAGAAATAAGTTTAAAAACTTCAATAGCTACCTTGTGAAATATTGGTATCCACTATCTTGCATAAAAATCAGATGATAGTTGTAGATTAAGAATTCAAAATGTTGGTCTTCCTTGTATTACAATGATAAAGACTGTCAAAATAGTGAATCATTCTTTTAATAGATGTGCAGATTGGTGATAATTGATTTTTTTTTCAGAGTTTACCTGTATATAAGTAAAATAGCATGTTTTACATCACGTTGTATTTCATATGCTACCTTGACAACAGTGCGATTGTATTGCTACATTAATAAACTAAATGTGTACATGTTATGTAAAAAGTGCATGTATTTTCATTGTTCAAAATAAGTAAAATTATACTATTTCATCTTGATATCTCCTTTTTCAACAATCAAATTCTGAAATTTAAGAATTTGAACTTGCAGTCAGTCAATGTATGTCATAAGTGTAACAAATTCAAACAAAGGCTGAATTTAAACTGCAGTTATTTAGTCATCTTAAGCATTCCTGTAGTGAAGTTGTTGTGCGCAGAACTAGAAAGTTCGATTTTATCCACTGTAAATACTACAAATTAATCTTTATTCAGTATGGCTATAATGTATTTGGTCATTTTTAATGCTTTCAACTTTAAGGAAGATTTATCACTTGTATTTTTCAGATTTAGAGTCTAATTTTTTTTGAGAATTTGTGCCCTTTTTGAAATAAAACAATATACAATGTTAGAAATGAAGTTACCATCGATTTCTTGACCTTCTTTTGTCTTTTCTTGTTTTATAAATGTACCTAAATAAGCTGAGATAGCTATAAATTCTCCTTCTTTAAACTTCCTTACAATAGTTTTTGAAGAAAACAATCACGTTAATAAAGCGACTCTTAGTTTGACACTAACCATGGAAAGTAGAAAAAAAGCTTTAGATGTTTCAGATATGACATGTATTTATTGCCTGTAAAGAATTCTTCCCAAATTGATGACATCTTGTATCAACACATAAAATTTTAAGATAACTTCTCATCTTTAAGCACATTTGAATTGTAAGAACCTTCATAGTAATAACTTGAATTAGACGCACAATCATTCAGAACAATTAATAACTGTATATACAACTACAACTTAAAAAAGTAGATTCATTGTAATATTACAGCTAGGGAAACTGATTAATATACAATTAATATTGTGTACACCAAAATTCTTACAGTAAGTCAAGCCTTCTGTCAACTATCCCTTCAAGTGGAGTTTTAATCTGTAGTATGTCAACCAAAACTCTCTCTAAAAGAAATTTCACCTTCACAAAGAAAAAAAATGACTCAAAAAAGAAATCAAACTACTTTTCCTCCACCTGAACTGGATCTTCACAGAAAGTTGTCTAGTAACATGTCAAGTAATCTGAATATAACCTTTGTAAACCGCAACAAACTATCAATTGTAGTTTAACTGATAGAGTATTAATAACATAAGTGATTAGAGAAAATGATAAATTTGGGCCTCAACACACATTTGGTGTGGATTCCGTTGTACATTTAAAGCAATGCAAAGCAATGCAAAGTAAACTAAAAAACAAATTTATCACCGGCATAAGCAAAAATTTCAAATCTAAA
Organism: Pharyngocirrus eroticus; assembly: GCA_033118115.1. Classification (NCBI taxonomy): domain Eukaryota; kingdom Metazoa; phylum Annelida; class Polychaeta; family Saccocirridae; genus Pharyngocirrus; species Pharyngocirrus eroticus. Next base: position 10,848 of record JAVSBT010189312.1, on the reverse strand, counting down.
AAATAGTTCCAGACTTTAGAATCAAAAATACTTTTCTACTCTAAAAGAGGAAAAACTACATGTTCCTTCTTGTACTGTACTATCAACAAACTTAAACATCAAACTTTGAAGATTTTATAAAAAAAAAATGTCAGTTATTCATCAATAATTTTCCTTCATGTAAATATAACTTTGACTTAATTTTTTCCGATATGGATTCAAAATAACAATTGAGATCTTTCATGGATTTAGTAACTTTCATTTTCACAGTGAAATCTTTTTTCAAATGCAACTAAATAAAATCCATGGGTTTTTGGTATGCTTTTTGATAATTTCTATTGAATACTTTTGAAAATCACAAACTTTAACCCAGAAAACCACAAGCTTTCTCTCTATACTGGCCTTTTAAGTGAAATCGTTCTCTACATTTCAAAAACCTTGTCCCTTTTCCAAAGCAAACAGTAGTCACTCTAATGTAGTTATTTACTTATGTTACAATATGACACAGGGTATTCGGTGTAATGTAAAGACATCTTGGTTAACTCATTAGCTTGTGATTAATCTGAATATAGTCAAAGAAAATAACAGACAAACTGCATACTATAGGTACACAGAAATAGTCCATGGTTGATGCTTAATTCAATACTGTACAGTTATTCAAGAATGTTAATGGTAATTCAACTCTTTTCACAAAAATATGTAAAACTTTTCCTGCTGGCAACTTGTTATCCTTGTCAACCATACTCTAGACATCTTTGGTTAATTCATGTCATAGAGTATCAATTTTGTGGTGACAATTAGTTCTGGTTAAGGAAATTTATGCATGCTTTGTGTTGCTCTTTGTTGAATTTTCCTTCTGACCGTCAACTGCAGGTTTTAAATCCATTATATCAAGGTTTTCAGTGAAGGATATGTTCTTTGACTCTTCCACCATCTCCCTCAGACACAAAACGCTTACGCCCCCTGTGAACAAGTACAAAAATATTCATTATCATTATATGACACTGAACTAAATAGAGTTTGGTTCAAATTTGTAACAATTGGCCTCAAATCAATACTGCAGACATATTTCCAATGTGCTGGCAGGTTTTAGTATTCCCATTAAATAAGTACTGAATGAATATGATAAATAAATAATTCCTTTGTAGTACAGAATTTGAAACTTATTTTATCACTACAACAACTGTGATCCAATAACAAGATCTCTTTTCCTGGGACAATCCAAAGGCTACGATTAGTGTAATTTATATAATAACCGTGAGAGGCCACATTTTCAAGGGTTTGAGTTAATTCAAAACTCCCAAGAAACACCTAGAACATAATTATCAGCCTTTGCTTACCTAGATGGCAGGTCCTTGTATAATTCCTCATTCATGATACCTTCATCATAGAGTTTGTTTCCAATTCGATCCAACCAGGAATAAGCTGTAGGGACATCCAAACAAATATCTGGCATGTCATCATAAATTCTTTTCAAACCCTAAAAATGGACAACAAACATTACATAAAATTAACAACATTCTTTGCATCCACAAAAGGAAATATTTCATGGGGTACTCTGAACTTTGACACAGCTTCTCAATTCTTCAGAATTACCACTTGTAGCAATTTTTGAAATATCAAACCAATTTGATTCGATGATTTATTCCCTAAATTTTGATAGTATTTTTCTTTGTTATACATTTAAGTGATGCTGTTGATGCACATAGCAAATGGCAGGGTGTTCTTAGAACGAAATCTGAGTCATGATGCTATTATGATTCATTTCAATTTCTAATTGAATTCCTAGAATGTCAATAAAATGGGCTAACAAAGGTGCTTTGGAAATGAAATCGAAGACAAAATATGCAATTTAAGTAGTTTCAGTAATCTCTTTTGTCAAAAATAATTATTTGCAGAAGGTCATTGATACAACTGAACAATCATTCACCATGAGAGAAACTTTATAAAAATCCCATTTGTCTCACCTTTGACATTTGGTCTGGAGTGACCACATTGGTTCTGCACAAGGAATGGAGCAATCTTGTCATCAACTCAACAGCAAATTGTGTTGATTGCTCAATAGCCATGCAAATAGCCTAGAAAAAGAAAAGAACAAGCTATTAGTAGACTCCTTACTTCAACTTCAGCTTGCATATGATGTAACATGAATCATTTGTACTGCAGAAACTCATCTTATTAATTTGTTACAACAGATCTACTTACTTCATAAACAAGTTCGTGATGAAAATGTGGCACATCCAAATCCTTGAGACACCTTGTGGCCTCTGCTATGTCTCCTGATGATAAGTATTCCTTCAACAAAAGCACCATCTGCAAACACGAGTGAAAAGAAAATTTTGAATCTAAAGCACTGAAAAGGGATCTTTTCTTATCCTCAATGAAAAACCTCCTTCATAATATTGAGGCTTTTCATTCCTGCAATAATTAACTCATGCAAAATAATCTTGTTACTTACTCTTTTTACTAAATTTTTGACAGGTCTATTTCCTCCGCCAACACCCCAGACGTTGTCCAAACGAACAATTCCATGTTTCATACTCAGCAGTAAGTCTGCTTTGTCCAAGGCAACCCTGGTTAATAACAACAAATCATAGGTTTATAAATATGTATCCCTCATTTCAGAATTATAGATAAATATTCTTGTCTAGCACTAGCAACAGAACAGAAAACAAGGATGTTTAATATATTAATAGTTTATCCAACAATAGGGACAGTTAATTTCCTCATACACTGCAAGTAGTTCTTACTTTGTGTACAATAACTGTTTAAGTAACAAAACTGTACAACACCATAATATGATTAATTTTTGGACAGCATTCTCTATGCAAACCTATGTGTTTATTATGTAATTTCACAACAAATGATAGTTGAATCATATTAAATTATCCTTTAGACTAGTGATTATTCATATCTTGTATAATCTTTACACGTATTACAACACATTGCCTAGATGGACTTTTAGTTCATAAGATTATTCAAAACAGCTACTGCTATAGCAGAATAGATTGATTACCTAACATGTTTGTTATCCACTTTTCCCTTGAAACTGGACACAAACTTTGGCGGCAAGCAGTCATCTGCAATAGCTCTTGCAATAAATTGCCCCAACAGCTATGAATTACAAAATAATTGTAACATAATAATTAGAGAGGTTAGTGGAGTATCCTAATAAGGAAATTAGACAGAATACTAGTATCTTTGAGGTAAAAGGATCAAATTATAGACTTATTCCTACTGGAAGAATGAGTAGATCAATGATTGGCTAAGACATCGCAACGGACTGTTTTAGCCCAATGTTTTAAGTACTATCTGGCCTGGTAGAAATAAGTCACTTAAAGCGGTGTATACATTTGTGAGGAATTGGTATACTACTACCCTATACTTTATCCCACAAACTCTTAAAGCGACTGGTGTATATGTATACAGCGCTTTAATGAGCGTGCTGTCTGGTCAGGAAGCCAAAAAAATCTGAATCAATCACTGTAGATTACTTGATAATATTTTTTATTTATTCTTTAATCTCTTTTATGATAAATTCCTAAAAAAACAATCAGAGACTATTGCTGGATCTGAACTTACCGATGGGGCATCTGGAGTGTCTAAAGTCAGCTCTGGGAGATCTTCCAAAAGGCAATTAAATCCCTTGATCATTTCGTCCTGAGTAACAATGCGACTATACAGGTCTGAGATCAAACGTGATGTCAGTTCCCTTTGAGGGTCATGACGATCCATAGCAATGGTGACGGCTAAGTCTGGAATTTTGAATTTCCTGCTTTTTATATTATAAACTTCTAAACTCTCCTGAAAAATGAGAAGAATATCACCATTAGAATGACCATTATAACAACAGGATGTCACTGGCCGGGGCTGATGAAAATGCCTACAGTCTACCTATATCCCAGACAAGCTACAGCCTACACTTCAATGTTTTTTAAGACCTAAAATGTGATGCCAAAACAGCTAAATGAACATTTTTTGTGCTGTTTTGATGTAAGCATATCATTGTTAAATGTTAATTCATATATCAACTCTTGACAAATGTGTTCATTTAGAAAAATGTACATCATTCATTGTAGTTATTTTCTTGTACTTGTAGTTCTTTATACACTATGTACATTGTCTGCGTGTGCACACAATAATATGTTTCTTAAAAATGTATCTGGCAATGAAGAGCTTCTCTCGTTATAATCAATTACCATTACTTTAATCAATTATGTAACATGCTTTTTCAAACTATAGATTTCATTAGAACTGTATTATAGTGATCAGAAATTTAATGATCCCCTAAAATGTCTAAACATCAAAATTTCAGAATAATCATATGGTCAATATTTTTGTTTTCAACAGTTTCCTGATATCTAGATATTAGGTCTACTGATAAGTTATCAACATTTTAGGATTACAACCTATGCAGTTCATATTGTATGTTCAAGATATGCTTATCAATATAGAGAGACCAATCAATCACAATCTTATTATGGTCCTAGTATCACAACATTAAGTACACCGAGTGTATGAATAAATATAAGAAATTCAAATGTTACATGTCTAAAAAAGTTTCAGAATAATTGTATGGTAATATTATGATCTTAGGCCGTCATAAAATAAAATTTTGTTTCCTGTTGAGCACCCGGGTGGTTTTATTTTAAAAACCACCCCGCCGGAATTTTAATTTTTTAAATTTTGTTTTAAAATTTTAATTCTTGCATGAACAGTACTTCGCATATATACCAATTAATTGATCACAAATAAGAAGAAACCTAGTCAATTCTAGCACATACAATTATATTATTGTTTAAAAATGTCAAGTGTGATCTATGCATGAATACACTTTGTTTTTTTCTGTTTATAACTCCAATAAAAGTACTTTCTTATCACTTTAAACTTTAACAACTATTTTTCTGTTAGATTATACAATCTTTTTTTGATTGGTGCTAAATAGACCTTTTAAATAATATCCGGCTAACCCAAGCTAAGTATAAGATAAATAAAAAAAATTAGTAAATAAAAAGATTTTCCTCCTTCCCTCATCACTTTTTTTTTCAGCCATGAGCTCAACAGGAAACAAAATTTTATTTTATGACGGCCTTAGTATCACATTAAGTATACCAAGCGTATGAATAAATATACTGGTCAATACTCTACTAGTACATGTGCCCTGATGCCATCAGATGATGTATGACATCATCATATCATAATACTGTAACACTGAGCTCAGCAAGTAAAATAGAACAGAATGAAATTATCACTGGTCAGAGGAATGACATCATCCACCAGGTGAACATCTCTTTGTAGGAAGTGGCACTGTGCTAACAGAAAGTAAGCAAGTACTACTTACAATCACTTCTTCAGTATCCCCATGTTCCAGGTATTCTTGTAATAATGGTTGGACAACTTTTTGAAGATCTTCATCTGTCATTTCTAACTCTATTTTCTTCACAACCACATTTTCCTAGGTTAAAATAAAGAGAAAATAGTAAAACTGCAAATCATTTTGAAAATAATACTGGATTATAATTATTTTATCGTTTGTATTTCTTTCAAACTTTTAGGTTAATTGGAAATCATAAGTTGTTGGATTCAACATATTTAGAATTTAATCAAAATAAGTAAATAAATCTCTTCATTTTGATATCAGGAGCTGGGGTAATAATAACAGTAGAGAGAGGTGACTTCATCAAAATTCTTCACATAGGCCATTCCAAATTAGTTAGTTGGTTGATGGATGCTACCAGTCCATTTTTCACCATTTGCAACATTTTCTTCAAAATTTTGCTTTCAAGTCAAATTTATGCAACAAAATCAATGCAAACACTCTTAAGGTTTGTAAATAAACATTTTCAGTTAAAAATAGTAAACATTAAGAGGATATTTGATTTTGTACACTACAATATATTCGTAGATACCCCACGTAAGTTGGAGTACCTCATTGCTTTCCTTCTACACATCAAGTTTAATTTAAATAAAAATATCAACCGACAGATTCAATTTTTTTATACCAAATTATCCATCGACCAACTAATAAATTTGAAGTTGTCTAACGTTTTGTTCTTTTTTGTGGCTTCTATATAAAATCTATAAAAAACAACCACGTCCTTATTTACCTGACTGTCAGAGTCATAGTTTGGATCCCTGGAGTCAAGACTTTCACCAGTCTCATTGATTTCACTTCCTGGTCTACCCCATACCCCTTTACCCCCTGCACCACCTAAATGTAAACAACAAAGCATGCAAATAAATATAAGTAACTGATAATAAAACAATTTTACAAAGAGCACTATTATTTTTCAATCCGTTTTAGTCAAATCAATATCATGTTCTAGTAATACTTTTTACCCTATTGCCTGTGTAAGTGACCTTGAGAAAATGCTTGAATCTGGTGCCAAACAAAGCAATATACCTTTTCACAAAGTAATGCTTAGAAAAAAGTAGACCTAATTTGCTATTTGATCACACACAAAAATTAAAGCTATACTGACATTGTAAAATGCTATGCTTTAATGAAAAGGATTAAACTAAACCTAACTAAAGTCAGATATTATATAACTATCGGCCCCTAATATAATGACAGCCAGTCTACCCAGTTTGAGACAAAACCTACAATAATAATTTTTATTTTCAGCCAAGTTCTTTAAATTAACTGTCTTTCTTTTATACAAAACCCCCCAAAAATACCATAAAGTTGTACAAGGTCAGGGTAAGAAAAATCACTTTTGAAACTACAAACTAGTAGAAATGTAATAAATTTGGAAAGGTTTTTGGATAATCCAGCACCTTGACTCTTTCAAAAACAACTCATTACATGGGTGTTTTTTTCAAAACGCCTTTACTTTGTAACTTGTAATTGATTCCTATTGACTGTGAAGTTACATAAGCATCCTTTACATTGGCACTATACAAATACTATCAAGCTTCTATACAAAAATTGAAAATGATAGCATGATCTGTAGAGTAGTGTTTAAATAGCAACAATGCCAAAAGACCATCCCTACAAAATATCCTATCAACTTTGCACATGTTAGATGTACATGTGGGATTTGCTTGCCAAAGGTTCTACAGGGTGTGCTGGTTGCAAATAGCTACATTGAATACAAATGGAGTTTATTATATAATAATGGTATGTTTATGCCAACTCATTATGAAGTTTATTGAAAAACAAGACCCTACAGGAGTTAACAAAAGTCTATTGAAGAATGGACAAATGGTTACATATTGAGTAAAATATTTAACTTTAGTAATTGAACTATAATTCATTGGCTAGAATCTGGAATTTTGGGGGAAATATTTTTATAGGAATAAGCATAACAATTAACTCAATTCCTTTTGTAAAGTTAAGATGAATAAAACTACTTTCTGGGGGTCAAAAGCTCTCTAAAGCACACAAAAATGATCTAACATGGTCAGTTGTGTCTGGACTTAGTGTCATTGAGGTTTGTTATTGGAAAATTGATTACAAACACAAATGACCTTCTCTCAGAACTGGGTCATGCATTATGGTTGAAAACATTTGCATTGAGTACACTACATAATGGGGCCCACGTGGGTGTTGTGGTTCTAACATTTGGTTTGATTCGTATAACGACCGTACATAAATGTCAAAATTCGTAAATCAATCATAATATTTGAGAGAGCATGGGCACAACATAAAGGGTAAATTTACAAATTGTTCTAGCTTCTGCTTATATTTTTCAACTCCTGCACAGTGCCTCTCCCTCTCAGGCCACCGACGTGGCTTTCCCGCCATGCTTCCACCTCTTCCGCTCTTTGTTTACAAGTGTCAAATTTAAAGAGTAGGTTGTCAACGACCTTTTTTTCTTATTCATTTCACCACTTTGGCAATAAATGTAATACGTGCTTACTAATATTACACCTCCTTTAGAACTGATATGACTATATCAGTTCTTAAGAAAATTAACCGAATGTCAGCGTCTAATTCTTCGCCTTACCTTTTTTAGGGAGGCCCCGTCCTCTGGCGTTCCTGGACTTGCGACTATTTTTAGTGTAAGCTAAACGACTTCCTCCAAGACTGACATGAGACACACCATTAACAAGTGCATTTTCTTCTTTCCTTGGGCTTTGTTTAGATGGTCTTTTGGCCTTCCTGATAATCCTGCCCTCTTTTACAGGAGCATTCTCAACAGAATCTTGTCCAAATAGCACGTTGCCATTCAAAACTTCGCCATCTTGACTGCTCTCAATTTGTCCGAAGGGTACTTCTACTTCCACAGACATTTCTCGTTATAACAGCTGAACAATATGCAAAATTAACAAATATATACAAAATATAATTAACAAACTTCGTATTAAACAAAGTTTTACAAGTGAAAAGATTACCGTTTGGTAAGAAAAATAGCTTGACAGATAGTCAGCAGTAGATATCCATCAACATGAAGAGCGAGTTGTTTTGGTTGACTTGTCACGTGATATGACGTGTTAGCCTGTGGTTGAATAAATTTGCATGGTGCTCAAATAGAGGCTCATTTCCATAATTAGTAAACATAGCTTGTTCCCTAGCTTAGCTTATCAAGCGCTACTTTTTAGTTGGGTATCAGTCTACTCTCTAACTTTACTTCCGGTAAAATGCAGGTCTACACTTACGAAAAATGGAACACCAAAATGTAAAAACAAGACCTACAGGTTCTGTTCACAATACCCAGGCTACTGTGGTTCTAAACGGGGCACCTCCATTTTCATTAAGTTCAATAACGGGCGTTGACTTTATGAATGAAAAGTATGATACCGTGACGTCTTCTGGACCATTTGTCTCTGAAAGTGGAATAATTCTGGACCCAGCATCCAGAGGGTGAGTAAAACTCTCTCTACCCAGCCTTTCATCATGTTCCCCTTTAAGAATGAAACATGATATAATGTGCACTATCATTCATACATTTGAAAATTAATGTAACTCACGATTTAGAAAAAATAAATAATTAATTGCAAAATATAATAACAGTAGGTATGCCACGCTTTTGGCAAAAGAAGCACATTATGAGTGGAAAAGGGGCAGATTTAACGACTGACTCTCTGTTTTGTTGACAGCTTTATAGTCTTAAAGTCGAACATACTATCTTTAACTTTGGTAAGTTGGTGATACACTTGGTGATACACTTGTTGATAAACAGACACTTTTTTCTTGAATTATAGACTTGTTTTATCTGTTGGAGATCATATAAATGGAAATCAGGTTGGACTTGCCAATGTTTCAAATGTAGCTGACATCCAGATTACAAGTAAGTATCCAATATTATATCCAGCTGATCCTTGTCAGATCATACTTTTAAGTACATACTTTCCAAAATTACAATAAGGTCATCTGAAATTCATTGGTCATTCATTTTATTAGATTCAATCATATCAAGTGCACATGGTGGGGTAATTGACAGTGAAAGAGCTCCACAGTTGTTTGCAATCCACCAGGATCGTCATGGCAATGTCACCCTGCTTGATGAAGAAACTGTCATTGAAAATCTACAGCTAACTAATGCTAATCATGGTGGACAGGTGGCAGTAGTGCCTGTTGCACCAGTTGCAACAGAAGAAGATATCAAATTCAAAGTAAGAAAAGATCTAAGAAAAAAGGAAATGATATTTTGTTTTTTTTCCAAAGCTTAGTTGTTAGGAGGAAAATTCATGATTGCTGTAATTATCATAGAAACAGACTTTTATTAACAGTTTTCCTTTTATAAACTCATGGAAAAACTAAAGATTAGTGTTACCAACATTAGCAGATGGTATCTAAGTAAAATAATTGAGTACCTGTCACCCTATGGAAGATATCATAATACATGTACATGAAAGCAGTAATAGCTACATGAGAATGAAAAGTCCAATATTTTTGCTTCTTTCATAATATTTCAGGCTGAAAAAAGAAAAGGAGGATGGCCAAAAGGTAAAAGAAGAAAACCTGAAAAAGTTTCTAAGGGTCCAAAAGCCCCTGCAACAGCGTAAGTTTTTGCATCCTATAAAGCAACTTTTCTAGTAGCTGTGTTGGTGTTATCATTGAATTTAAAGCTTGTTTATTTGCATATTAATTGATGTGAAGAAGAATGATGTACCTTAACATGAAAGATCACTAACAATCGTGATATATGTTTGTTTAGATAATATTGTGAATTTGTGATGATGATGAATTGATGCATATTCACAGTGGAAAGTAACTACCCCTGATAATGTGTTTGAAATATGTTATTTTCAATTGATTTGTAGGTATGTACTATATGCAACACAAAGACGGCAAGCTATAAAGAAAATTAACCAAAACCTGTCATTTCCAGAAGTCACCAAAATTCTTGGACAAGAATGGACAGCAATGTCACAAGATGAAAGACAGGTACATTCAGTGGTTGGAAAAAGTTGAAGCATTTAAAACTTTAAAAGTTCCTCAATAGGATGGTGGCACCTTCATTTGTCGCCCCTAATTTATTTCCTAAATTACTCAGAACTTGGGGGAAATTAGGGAGATAATTCAGGGGTGACATCTGAAGGTGCTGCCACCCCATTCTATAAAACAAGCATAAAATCTAAAAAAACACAAAACCTTTATACAACATGCTGAAAGTGGTACAACTCCTGACCCAAGGATTTTTTACACAATCAAATGTTGGTGATCTTACAATGCGTTTGATTTCAGAAATATATAGAGGAGTCTGAAGCTGATAAAAAAAGATATGCAGAAGAACTAAAGCAATTACAACAGTCAGATGATTACCAAAATTATCTCAGGAGAAAAAAAATGAAAAAAATGAATGGTAAGACTTAATTTCCTAAAGTGAATATCAGAATCTTAACCAGGGTGCGAATTACTTTTTTTTTGTCACTGGACAGACGGACCAGTAGGTCAAAATATCTACTGGACCGTCCAATATG
>JAVSBT010189201.1:0-13693 GCA_033118115.1 Pharyngocirrus eroticus | reverse complement strand
AATTACTTTGTAGATATCAAACATTAAAATGAAATATTAAAATAAGGATGTTAGATCAGTGGAAGTTCTACTTTAAAAAAGAGCAACATAAGAATGAATTTTCTGCTATGCCTAGCAGCAATCATTCAATGATTACATACAAAGGCATATTTTTTTTGTGTTCTGCATAATTATGATCAAAAATGTTGTTTCTGGGGCTTCCTGGAAATTTCCTAGAAGAGGCCACAGCACATAAAGTGAGTTTTTGCTCACAAATATCCCTTAAAAACAGACCTGAACCACAACAAATTTTCATTAAACACCACTAAAATGGCTTCGGTGGTTAGACCACAAGCCCTTGATACCTGTTCTGGGCTCTCAGAGAGGTTATAGGACTCTTAACATGGTGTTTTTTTAAGAAACATAGATTTCTGCTTTTTGTGCCATATTTTAGCTTTTTGAATGCCATGTTCAAAGGATTATTGCTGACATGGATCTGATTTGGTCATCCAGTACAGTGAGATTGCCAAATTGGTCAAGATTTTTCGTTCAAATGCCAACCTTTCAGAAATGGTCTAAAATTTTTGATTGGGGGGGGTCGCCTCCAAAAAAATAAATTATTTCCTAAATTATTTCTTTTTTGTAACTTTATGCATGTTATTTTGTAGTGCAAGATGTGATTCAACATTTCTAATCAATAAAAAGTTGACTGTGATGCATCTATTTAAAAATAAGTGAAATTTTATAAATGGTGCTTTTCAATTTTTGCAGAGTGTATATATGAAAATGTTATGGAAAATCATGAAGTCAGTAATAAATACTGTGTAAAGTGACTATCAATTTAAGTCACTGAAACACTGAAACAAGAAAATGTCAAGTTGACAGCTTTATGGACAATTTAGAATGTACAACTTTTGTTCTGAATTAATATTAATTTCAATGCAGAATAGTTATGACATCCCTACCTTTTTTAATTTATCTATAAGCTCTGGAGCACCATTCAGATTTGAATCTCCTAGAAAATTAATAATGGTATCAAGCATATCCATCTTGTCTTTCTCAGTTACTTCCATTGAGGAAGAGTGCATCATTTTATTTCGAAGAATTTTTATCTATAACATAAAAAGAAAATGATGATGATGATGATGATACAACCCATACATATTAAAAATAAGTAGATCTTTTGTGATATCTATATTTTATCTGCCATGGAATTTAATAATTGTCCTTCTTCTTGCTGTCACCAAAATAAAATAGTAAACTCACAACTTCTTATGTTTACAACTGGTCAGTTGGTCAGTTGGAGCTTGATGACATCCAGGTTATATACATTTTCCGTCATTCCTTTGTCACAACGTAAGGCTTAAAGGGGTAATCATTCCTGTGGGCGACAAATATTTTGTCGCCAACCAGGTGATAAAGGGCGAAATTCTTGTAGATGTTATTATAACTATATTGTGTCATCAAAATTATCAATCTGAGTAACTTCTTTGTACTTGTTCATTGTTTAATGAAGAACAACAACAAGACGGAAGCTTCTACATGTACATCATGTATACATTTATGACAGAAACAATATTTGAATCTACTATTGCACATGGATTCTACTAAATCAAATTGGCAGAGACAAGATGATTGGTTAATGTTAATGTTAATATGGTTTTCTCACTGTCATTGACACAGCATTATAGGAAAGAGGAGGTTAATCAAGAGATGATTAAGACAAAATAAAAATTGTTGTACAAAGTGCTGGTGAGCAGTTATGTTTAGTCTTACCTGGCTTGTACTTTTCAGAGATGGCCAGGATATATGTAGTTCCTTGAAATTGGAACACAAGTTACATATGGCTGAAATGTCAGCTGTGTCTGGTGTCTTGTCCTGTGGACTGACACCTTTCGCCATGAATAACTGTAAGAATTCAAATAGGAATATTCTTTAGTAACCTTTTTTGAAATGTATAATTAAAATCTATAAACATTCAAAATAAATTAAATTAAATAAGAGAAAGGAAAAAAAGATACACAGATAGATTGACATCCCTTAGCACAGTTAGTTTATGAAAATAACCTTGACTTCTGTGTGACCTTTACCAAAAATTAGCGATTTATAATATGTACCATCAACAGAAATATCTATGTTGTATCAAAAATGTCTATAAAATTATTCCTTTACAATTGTTTCTATTGGGTTTGTTATCCCTTCAAATGTTGATTTGACACTAATAATAAAACATAATAAACATAATAAAAGTGAAGCTATGGATAAAAATGATTTCTCATGGTGGCCATTTTGAAAGTAAAAAATGGCAGACATTTGGCTGTAGGAAAAAATGCCAACATGGATTTTTATAATCTACAGAAGCTAGGGTTTCCAAAAATGTATAGTTTTGCTAATCTTCACAAAACCCCTACGCACGCACCTTTTTTGACACAGTGAACCTGACTAACAGTAATGGTCATAAAGATCTTTTTGTCATAATAACTGTTTTTCTTGAGGAAGTGACACACATGACCTTTCATTAACTCTTCAACTTTTTTCATTTATTTGCAAATCAAAATTCGTCTGTCCAATTAAGAACCCTTCATCAAGTACATTGTATTTACAAATCTTCTGCCAATAGTGAATACCATAAGTTGATACAAACTATTCAATTGACATTGACAATCATCTCCCTACCTTTGCTAGCTGCCAATATCCTCCCATGGTCTGTAAATCCTTCCAGTCAATGTTTCCCCAGGGGATATCATTCCAGTCCTCTTTTACATGATAGCCTTTGATGGTTTTCAAAGCTTCTCTACAATCACTACAATTCTTAATACCCAGATATGGTGAATCCCTTTTGTTAGCAGGGAAAATAATTTTGCAGCCTTTCTTACACCAATTTTCTCCAACATCTTTGATAAGCTTTCCATGACATTCTTTAACTTTATCTGAAACATAGACTGACAGGAAGGTCTTGATGCGATGTAGGGAATCAACACACTGTATCCAATTATAACATTCTGCACTTAATGTCGCCATCTAAAAAAATATAAAAAAATATTTGTTGTTTATTATTTTGAGCATATTCACTATGCAAACTTCTTTACACGGATGAGCAACACCACCCTCAATAGGGTCAGTTGTAGACTGTAGCACAGACAGATTTAGGATTTTGAAGAAGAGGGGACACAATTTTATTCCAAATTTTACAAAGGGAGAAGGGTAAAAAGATTGCAGTGTGGGTAAAAAAAACACCAATGAATAACACTGTCAACCATGTTTATTACATAATTGTTATCATCGACTTGACATTCCTCTGTGAGCTAGACGGAGGAGGTGCAAATCAATTTCAAAATACTCTAATCTCAATCCCAAAAAATTAACCTATATATAAGAAGCAGCCAAATAAGAAATCCTAGTCACAGAAAGTGACAAATTCCCTTATCCTAAAAAATTCAATTGGTAAATCCCAAATCCCATATATCTATATGCCAATTACCAATCCTAATGAACAAGTAAATCCCAAGAAAATACTGAAAATTCCAAGTCCCAAATAATTCAAAAGGGTGCATCCCAAGTCCTAAACAATCCCCCACTCCCATTTATATGATATAACAATATTGAAAACTTTTTGTATGCACTCTATTGAAAAGTTTGTTTAAAGCTTTTCATTCTCTTCACCAGATCTTGATCACTGCATGTTTTGAGTTTGAATAAGTTTATTATACTGTCAACGTGTATACAAAGTATAATTACATAACAAAAAATTATAACATTAACACCTGGCCCACCGGACCTTATAGACAGTTTAAACACATATTTATAAGCAATACATTCTGAGCCGTAAAATTCGTCAGCATGTTAAACTTGTGGTTACAGACAGACAAATAACAGGAAAAGTACAAAATTTCAAAGACTAATATTACATTTAAAAGTAGTACATTTAAAACACACAGTACAACAACCAGATAAGACTATATCTGTTCAAAATTTAATTCTTAAACAAATTTCATTTAAAATACAAAGTGTGATTTGAGGACTCTGAAGTAAACAGCCATCTATAAAATTTAAAACATAATTTAACTCCCCTCATTCTTTAATATACTCTTCTACTACTTTCAAAACACATTTTGGAACAATAAAAGACTAAGTATACAGAGCCAACTGAACTATAAATCTATAGATTTATGAAGATTCATCTAACTAGTGTAATATATTGGCTGAAGATGTCTACAGTGTAGACGAAAGCTACCAAGTAAGCTTAAAATAATTAACTAGTCAAAAGTTCAAAATTGTTTCAATATAAATCTATATATCACTCAAACCTCACTGCACACAATTCAAAATGGAAAAAAATGCAAAAATGTAAACACAAAAATAACAGCCTTTTCCCCCAAAACATTAAGTCAAATCCAACAGTTTTAAAGACATCAAAACCACACCAAAATTGTATTTTAAAACAGATTCGTTGATGTAAATGAGAAGCCTAGAAAGAAAGAGTGCATAGTTCATTACATCTTTGCAATAAATAGTCAGCCAAGTTTGATAAATATATCACCTCTGACTCTGTCATTATTTATATTTTAAACATACTAAAATAACTTTGATATATAAATAATCAGGCATGTATATCTAAATACATATTGATATTCAATGATATTGGCTTAATCACAAACACAAAACATTACTATATAAAATATCAGTATATAAGAAAGCCTTTCAAAGGCATTTTACATTAATGTGTAGGCCATTTTAGATAATTATTCTGTGTACTAGTTTCACATTTACTACAAATTCAAAGAAATGAATATGGTACCTAAAAAAAATATTATTCAAATGAAATACTTTTACTAACAATATGGCTAAATTTAATCAAATGAAATGTTGGGAAATATCTCTCAATATACATGTATATGCACTGTATGTTGTACTGTACTTTGTATGTATACATGTAATTATTGCCTGAAGATGTAGTAGTTAACAACGTAAATATTTTGCTAATAAATTCAAAAATGAACCTATTTGGAGTAGCTCTTTTGCTTCTTAATGTAAAATTGTCTGCTGGTACTGGTATTAAAGATGTGTGTATCTTAATCATATTTTTCATTGAAAAAGGGAATTAAAAACTTACCGTTCAAAACGGAAATTCTAAAGTGTATAATTATTACTTATTAGCCAATAATGTGTTGAGTGTTAACAATAACCACTATGTAAACTCTATGCAGTGTGTCCTGACTAGGCTATGACCTAGAAAGCATGCGTGATTGCTTCGCTCCCCACTCCAAAATAGTTTACTTTGCCCTTAATATGTCTCCAACCCCCCACCCCCCCCCCCCCACCCATTAGGGTCCCCTGCCCAGGGGGACTCGCTTGCTGGGATTATAATTAGCTAGCTGCATCTTTACGTAATAATGTTATTCTGCTTGTACTCGAGTACTCCTTTTACATGGTTTTCAAGTATTGTAACGATTGAGACTTTATTGACAAGTTAAAATGGTCAAGAACTTTAAGTTTAAGTTTTTTTGTAAAAATAAAATGCTGTCTTGTTCATGACAGGTTCAGAGCTCAATCAATGCCAGGTCTGGCCCTTGCAACCTTTCGTCTTTGCACTCCCTGTCAGTTGAACACCCCTGCTCAGGGTATTTTACTTCCTTGTGAAGACGCAAAAAATTATGATAGGATAATAAATGTCTAAAGACTAAACAAATGTTAAGTTTCTATTGCGGATATAATCCTCTCCTCTCTAATCCGATTGCTCATATTCTGATTGTTATACAATTTGACGTCTAATAACACTTACCTTTCTAGAAACGTCAGATGTTAATCTTTCTTTTGATATTTTTTTCACGGATGATCTCTGCTATGTGTGAAAAACGCCAGTCAATGTCACAGAGCTTGCGCATAACAAAGACACTCACTTAGGGGGTCCTAACAAAAAACTGGTTGGGTGACTTTATAAGTGCATGTAATGCAGATAGAAAAAGTGCTATAAAATATTATTTACATGGAATATAATCATTACCCATCTAAGATATGTGGCTATATTTGGCCTCTTTTTGATATGTCTTAAATGAGGTTGGGTTTTGTTCTGCAAATTAGCATGAGACTGAGAGTATGTCCAAAATTATGATTTTCAATAAAAAAAATAAAGCTATAAAGGTTTATATTTTTGGCTTAAGGACATCCTCAGCCACAGTTTCATACATGTATGCCTGTAATTTCTCTGCACTTGATTTAAAATAATAATTTAAAAAAACGGAGAAAACTATTTTTAAAAAAAAATAGAGATTTTTCAATTTTAAGATATAAAAACAAAAAAACATCATCTATTCGAGCATGATTTTAGCTTTAATATCTTGTTTCAGAATTGTTATATCCCTTTTCAAAATGAAAATATGACAATTTGAAGTGATAAAAGTATAACTGAAAAAAAACTACCATTTCAAACAGCCACAAAGATCTAGATTCATAAAAAGACACGCCGTTAAAAAAAATAGCATATGTTTGGTGTTTTTTTTATCACAACAAATAAAAATTTCCATGAGCCAGTCTTGAAAAGAAGAGAAGTTTAAAAAAAAAAAAAAAAAATGCTTTTTTTATAAGTTAATTCAAGTGCAAATACATTCGAGTGACATCAAACTGTAGCTAAGGATGTTCTAAAGCCAAAAACATATACTTTATAGCATTATCTTTTATAGAAAATGATTATTTGGGAGATATGGAGGTGCATACAAAAAAAGCAATTAGGCCCTCATGCCTCCTTAATTAAGGCAAATCCAAATTGATTTGTTGGTCCATGGATTTTTTGGTATAGAAATTGGGTCGCTGTGTTGTGTGTTCTTTATATCTCCACGGTGTCATTCCGTTTTTAAAGAAGAAATGACAGAAGGGACCGATGTGCTCCGTATTTCAAGGAATAAACAAGAATGTTCAGTTGAATATATTGTTTGTTAAAAAAAATCTCTTTATAGTTCTTTATTTCTCACCGAACATGTAAATGTTCAAGACTACGCTGTTTTGCCACATTTGATTGCTTCATTTTGTCAACAAAGCAACATTTTAGAAAAGAAAAATCAATCGTGAAAAAATAGGTCGGTCACATCAATCGACCAACTTATCAATTTGGAATAGCCTAAATGGGATTCATACTTATATCTAGGACCATGGTTTCAAATTCATATAATAAAATAAATTTCATACATTTTAATTTGATTAACAACTCTACTAAATAGCCTGAACATGATTTCTTGCTTCATCATGTGGCTGTGATCTCCAATGAAAATCAGACTTTACAAATCTAAAACCTTTGGGTGCCATTAATAATTTAGGAAATATTTGATGTGCATCTTTATCAATATGTACATTTTTAATGGACAGAGCTAGAATCATATAAAAAATGTAAAAATTGTTCAGAGTAAAATTAACTTTAACAAATTTATCATAACGTGTGTCTAAATTGCATACACATATTTGAACTACATTTCTTGACCATATTATGCCACTGTGGCAGGGAAAGCATTGTAATTTGTAGCTATGATAGGTATCAACTTTTTATGGGGGGAAAGATATGGTATGAAAGAAAGGTCTCAATACATGACTGTGTGCTAAAAACATGTTATGGAAATTAAAAAAACCACATAATTTTAATAATCTTTATTTTGTTGTTTATAAAGTGTAACAGACGTCCCTATGAACATTCGTTCTGGTACGATGCTCTGTCACCATCTGTGAACTGCAGTTTCAACATTAAATTGTACATTGTTTTTTGAAAAGAATATTATTATACAGAATAAAAATGGATAATATAAATATTACATCAAAATAAAAACATATCATACTATTATCACAAAGTCTTTGTATGATATTTTTCTTTTGACTGCAGCATTTGCCACAAGTCAAACAACACATATCGAGGGTAAGCTTGTATTGGTTATAACACTAACATTTGTTGTTGTTTTTAAATTTACATATGGCACATTTTTTGTTTTGAAAAAAATTGAAATATTTGATAAGTCATAATTCACTGGATCAATTCTTTACAGGTAAATTACACATATTTTGTAAATAGAAATATTTTAACATAAATGCATTAGATAGGAAGGTATATTAAAACCACTCAGAAAGTCCTTGATGACTTGAACATGTAGAGTTCAAACCACACTTCCTAGTTGGAAATTATTTATTTTTATTTATTATCACTTTCTAAATTCTATTGTCCCAAATCGTTAGTGGCATTAAAATTTATTGGTATAATTATTTCTAAGACTATCACATTTCAGGGCTCGATTTACTTGAGCGACGAGGGACCGGCCGTTTTTACCCCATTATGAAGTATAAGGTTGTAGCCATTTTCTTTGTAATCATGTTTGCAGGTCCCTCTGAGAAAAAAAAGTAAACCGACCCCTGCATTTTAACACTAGATGTCACTATTCAGGGCAAGAAATTGTTCAACAAGTATTTAAAAGTTTATTGAGGTTATGGAAAGACTTGATATTGCAATGTTAAAGAATCCCTAAGCTTGCGAAATAATTTTCTTGTTCATTTCATTCTGAGGTGATCAAGGGTGCAGATTGCACCTGAAAGCTTTTCGTTGAGAAAATTTATTGTATGTATTGAAAAAGTGTAAAAAACAAATTTGAAAATGAATTTTCTTGTTGATTACATTAAAATTGAACTTTTATATGTCACTTGTTGCTGAAATTCATAGTAGTTGTGATCAATGTGTCTCTTTTTTGCAACTTCCCATCTGGCCATCAAACATATGAAAAGCTGCAAGAGAGTACTACTAATCATCATTGCGTATTGTCTTGAATCTAGATCATTAACAGAAATGTCTAAAGCAAAGGAGTTTCTAAGAGCACTTGTATTAGTTTGATATCAGTGATTAAAACAAAGAAAATAAATTCAATTTAATCGTATATAATCATATTCTTTTCAAAAAACAATGTACAATCCAACATTGAGACTACAGCACACAGACAGTGGCAGAATACCATAACAGAACGAACATACATATTGACCCCTATTGCACTATATCAACAACAAAAAGAGACCATCAAAAATGTATCACCTACACCAAAGACACAAATTAGAGAAACTATTGAAGAAATTACTATTGAGAGTGTGAGGGATAGATGCAAAACTGGTCAAGTTATTGTAAAAGATATCTTTTGAAGTTTGTACTATTGCTGCTTGTGCTGCACAGAGAATTATGCTCTGAAAACTCTTATTGAGACTAAACTCCCCCTTAAGCTAACATAACTTACTTTTGCTTCATATTCAATTTGATGTATATTAGATAGAGAAAAATATGAGTATTTTTAGCGAGTCACATATTTTAATTTTGAAAAATCCAATCTAAAACATGGGGTCAATTCATTGAACCCAAGGTTAAATGACATAGAGGGAGTTAAGCATTCAAATAAGTTTAATTCTCAGAGTAAAATCCGCTAGTACAGCAACCTGGATGAATTCCCAACCCCCTAATATATCCATAGCTGAATAGAATATTAAAAATTATAAAATGGCAAAGCAACATTGAAACATAAAAAAACATGCATACTTCCTTTCATTCAAAAAGAAACCTATAAGTAGACTAAAAATGAACAAGCATTCCTCCTTTCAATCACTAATATTATTTATATCACATTTTGTCATTTTCTGTTGTCTTTCATATGATATCAAACTAAAAAGTGCTCTTAAAAAACTCTGCAATACCTGCATATTTTGTACATAGTGACATCTAGTGTTATATGGTTGAACCAACAGGTATTATTAACATTTACAAATACATAATTATGTAGTTGTATCCAATACAAGCTTACCCGAGCTGTATGCAGTATTCACTCTGTACTCACTATTTGAGAGTAATATAGTGAATCACCAAACATATACATAATAATTATCTCCTACTAAGTTTATACTGTACTTACTATGTGAGAGTAAGTACAGGAAGTCACAAATTTTGCATAATGAAATCAATTATAATCAATAATCAGTGTTTCACATGCTGTCCTATTTCTCACATCCATGACCACCTGAAAAATAATAAACATTGTGAATAATAATATATATTGCTTTAAGTTTATTTATTTGTTGAGTTCTGTGCTGATCCCTTAAAGTGCGAGTCCAGGAGTATTGGTATCATTCAAAAGTCATTTTTAGGGCAATTCAGAGATGTGAATGTTTATTCCTTGCACTGCAATTAAGTTTGACATTTGCATTTTCATTAAAAAATATTCGCATGATCACTCTTTTTATCTTGTAGGGTTTCTTTTAGTCATCTTAACAAACCCTCAAATCGCTATATTTAGCATGCTGACAACACGAGGCATTCGACTTATGACGTAACAAAGCGGTGGTCTTTGCCAGCTGTAAACGCGCTCTAACTTGATACATCATTTTTTTGAAAGACTTCAAAGAGTTGTCTATGTCAATGGATCTAGATATACGCTAGTTGTCTATATGTCAAATAATTTGGTATTTTTTTAATCTTGCAGTAAAAAATAAATATTTTTTTATATGTTAGCAATCGAGGCGTACAACTTATGACGTAATTGCGTAGGGAATGCGTCAAATCACGTATTTGTTTTGGGTTTTTTAGCGATTTAGGGGGTCTGTTATAATGACTATAAAACACCCTATAAAATAGAAAGAGTTATGCGATTTTTTTAAAATGCAAATGCAAACGTCAAACTTCATTGAGTACTGTTTTATGCCTAACATCATCATGTTTTTTCCCCTACACTGTACCGCATACAGCATTTTTTTTGTATTACCTGTGTTTGGCAAATCAAATCTAACTACTTGTCCCAAAATGAGAAAAAATCTGACTATTGGACAGGCACAAATTTAGAAAGTCTCATCCCCTAATGCATCAATCAAAATAAATTTGACCCTAATATATCTTGAATTAGTAGCTATAATGTTATCAGAGATGAAGACTTACCATTGACTTTTACCTTTCTTTTGGTCATGGTTCTTGTTGGCTTAGAGGCTTTTCTTGGCTTTGTGCGATTGATATTTAAAACAATAAAATTGTTTGCAGTAATATTAACCTCCCTTGTGCCTTCAAAATTCAAGAAGAAAAAAAAGATAAATAATACTGATATTGAAAATATGAATGCCCCTGAAAGGCAGATGGAATTCCAATAAATCGTTTGAATAATTATTCAAAAGTGCAGTATTCCCTCCCTTCTAAATACGTATAATTTTGGCAGTTATAAAAAATTTAGGAAAAATCCCTTTCACTATAGATAGATCACCTTGACTTGCCAAAGCTATGACACTTTCTTCTGCGCTTGAGGCACCATCAGCAAGTCTCTCCTCTGCAGAACCTAAGGAAAAGCAAAATGCAAAAATGTAACCAAGACAGCACACTAAGTAAGTGATAACTAAACTTGGTATAATGTTGGAGGATGCTACAGAAGAAAAAATTGACACAAGGAAAAATGTAGAGTCAGATTCAAGCAGAAGAATTACTCTATGATATCAGAGTAGGATAATGTGGTACTTCTCTTCAATGATAAATATCAAATTGAAATACATTTGTAGATGTACATGATTGCTTATATTACAGGAAGTAAAATGCAAATTGTAAAATGACTAACTTCTATGTCAGCAAATATAATTACAAAGCTTATCTCATACTTAAATGATAAGGAGATAGACAATGTTGCCTTTAGACGGTCCATTTGCTTGTATTCAAATCTTAACAAACCAAAAGTATTTTGCTTAGATTTTAAATAATCTTACCACTCGAAGATGCAGAAAGAGATCTTTGCAACTCATCAATCTCAGATTTAATTTCCGCAGTGGCTTCAGCATTCTTTTTTATGTCTTCAGCATTCCTTTTTATGTCTTCTGCATTTTTCTCAGTTCCATTTTGTAGCACATCCACCTCGGACTTCATATGTCTTTTAATTTCCGCAGTGGCTTCAGCATTCTTTTTAATGTCTTCTGCATTTTTATCAATTCTATTTTGTAACAATTCGATACCAGAATTAATACTTGTTTTAAATTCTGGCATGTTTTTAACAATTTCTTTAAATGTCTTCAGTTCGGTATTCATTTCTTCTAGCTGTAATAAAACATCAATTTTGATAAGAAATTCAAGTTAAGTCAAATAAATAAAGTCTGAACTCAAATTTTGAAGGTCCATTCACCATGCATACTTGGTATAAACTTCAACTGTACAAATATCTTTAGGGACATTTTGAATAATGACAAAACAGCTATTTTTCCCCCCAGATTCCTATCAAAGTGATATTTTACAAGTGTTAGTACACAAACTAATAGGAGATACCTTTTTAGCATCCATTTATCCACTATCCAAAGATATAAAAATGATTCTTATAGTCTTGATGACTTTATATCCTGAATAATTATGATTAAGGTAAATCCCATTGTTTCCTTAAAAAATAATGTCAATAATAAAGAAAATAATGACAATTCAAATTCATTGAAAATGCTGTTAACTGGGATGTGCAATAACAGTAATCTCACTAACAGGCTGAAAACTCAAGTACCAACTATCTCATCTACATTCATATACTAATACTATACCTTTTTTTGGTCCATTTCTTTTAAATCTTTAAACCTCGACTCCATGCTCTTAAACTTCTGCTGCATTATATCACAATGAAGATCTAAATCTTCTCCTGTGCTAAGCACAAGTGTTTGTGCTTTTGCCTTTGTCAATAGAAAAAAACCCCAAAAATACATTAGCTACAACAACAGAATGCCACCTCATAGTTACCGGCAGATCAGATTTTAATACCTAGTTCACAGGAGTACTAAGACTGTATAATATTTGACAGAAGATTGTTACATTGGTTATGTAGAGTTTTGTAAAAAAAAATTAAATACCACTAAATTCAATCAATCTAATCTAAATTCTCACCTCAAGGAAGACGTTTATAACATCTTGAGAGCCATCCATTTTTAGGTCTTGCAGAAATTTTATCATTTTATCTAGCATTTCATTCTTCTCATTTGCTGTCACTTCCATGGATGAAGAGTGCATGATTTTGTTTCTAATATTAGAGATCTGCATGCAAAAGAAAGAGAAGAATTGAAAATCATCCACCCACAACTTATGTTGGACCTTTGATCAGATTATTCAACTATCGTCTAGACTAAATGCTCAACTAGGGGATGCAATGGATTTAGCCTTTTTTTTACCCGCCTAACGGCCTGTTTTGGCCCAATGTTAACATTTTATACGATCTAGTAGAAATTATATATTTTCTTAGAAAACATGCTATCCAGCCTGGTTAGTGGTAGCCAATAAATTCTAAATCGATCGCTGTTAACTGTGCACAACAAAAAATGAACACTGCGCTATTTCTAAGTTACAAAGGGATAAAATATAATTACATGTATAACGTTTGCAAATGTTATAAATGCATAAAAATAACTTTAGACTTGAGCTAAATTGTTTCATATCAGAAGCTTCTATAAATTTATGACAGAAACACAATGTAAACCTACAATTACACATGGATACTTCTCAATACTATTTGCAGATACAACATGACTGCTTAAGCCCCAGTCCCATATAAATTAATATAAGCACGGATGACCACGGCAGCCCCGGATCCCCCCAGTTTAAGATCCGGGGCGATCCTTGCTAATTTTGCGCTTTTCGAGCTTCCGACGAACCCGGAAAAACACGGCAGCACTAAGGATTCAACAAGGCGCCCACACGGATAACCAAGGACAGTCACGACGT